>WNGS01163940.1:2909-13323 GCA_020271785.1 Procambarus virginalis
CCAGAACTGAAGGGCAAGAGCTATGAGGAGAGGTTAGAGACATTAAATATGCCGAAACTAGAAGACAGAAGAAAAAGAGGTGATATGATCACTACATACAAAATAGTAACAGGCATTGATAAAATCGATAGGGAAGATTTCCTGAGACCTGGAACTTTAAGAACAAGAGGTCATAGATATAAACTAGCTAAACACAGATGCCGAAGAAATATAAGAAAATCACTTTCGCAAACAGAGTGGTAGATGGTTGGAACAAGTTAGGGGAGAAGGTGGTGGAGGCCAAGACCGTCAGTAGTTTCAAAGCGTTATATGACAAAGAGTGCTGGGAAGACGGGACACCACGAGCGGTAGCTCTCATCCTGTAACTACACTTAGGTAATTACACACGTGCTTATACACATACACATGTGCACACACACGTTCCCCTAACACAAGTTGGGAGAAGTGGTGGAGGCAAGGACCGTCAGTAGTTTCAAAGGGTTATTATGACAAAGAGTGCTGGAAGACGGGACATCACGAGCATAGCTCTCATCCTGTAACTACACTACACTTAGGTAATTACACTTAGGTAATTACACACACAGTGTACGCATGTACATGCGTACACATGCGTACACTTTGTTTTGTGAAATATATGATAAAGGCACAAACAAATTTATACCAAAACAGAGATGCAGAACTAGGAAACAGGATTGGTTCAATAGGAATTGCGAGAGGGCCAGAGACCCAAAGACACAAAAATGGAATCAATACAGGAAGAGGCCAAACCCCCAAACATACAAACGATACAAAGATGCAAGAAACAACTACACAGCAGTGAGGAGAGAGGCAGAAAGAAATTTTGAAAAAGGGATTGCAGACAAATGTAAAACAGAACCAGGTCTATTCTACAAATTCATAAACAACAAATTGCAGGTAAAGGATAATATTCAGAGGTTGATAATGGGAAATAGATTCACGGAAAATGAAAAGGAAATGTGTGAAACACTAAACGAAAAGTTCCAAAGTGTGTTTGTACAAAATGAAATCTTTAGGGAACCAGACACAATAAGAATTCCAGAGAACAACATAGAGCACATAGAGGTGACTAGAGACGAAGTGGAAAAAATGCTCAAGGAGCTAAGTAAGAACAAGGCAGTTGGTCCAGATGGAGTTTCACCATGGGTTCTGAGAGAGTGTGCACCTGAGCTCAGCATTCCACTTCAGCTGATTTTTCAGGCATCCCTGTTTACAGGAGTTGTAGCTGATGTGTGGAAAAAGGCTAACATAGTTCCAATCTACAAAAGTGGAAGCAGGGAAGACCCCCTTAATTATAGACCTGTATCATTGACAAGTGTAATAGTCAAATATTGGAAAAAATAATTAAAACTAAATGGGTAGAACACCTGGAGAGAAATGATATAATATCAGACCGACAGTATGGTTTTCGATCTGGAAGATCCTGTGTAACGAACTTACTCAGTTTTTATGATCGAGCAACAGAGATTTTACAGGAAAGAGATGGTTGGGTTGACTGCATCTATCTGGACCTAAAAAAGGCTTTCGACAGAGTTCCCCATAAGAGGTTGTTCTGGAAACTGGAACATATTGGAGGGTGACGGGTAAGCTACTAACATGGATGAAAATTTCCTGACAGAAAAATGAGGGCCGTAATCAGAGGCAAGGTATCGGATTGGAGGAATGTCACGAGTGGAGTACCACAGGGTTCAGTTCTTGCACCGGTAATGTTCATTGTCTACATAAACGATCTACCAGAGGGATTACAGAATTACATGAACATGTTTGCTGATGATGCTAAGTTAATAGGGAAGATAAGAAACCTAGATGATTGTCATGCCCTTCAAGAAGACCTGGACAAAATAAGTATTTGGAGCAACACTTGGCAAATGGAATTTAATGTGAATAAATGCCATGTTATGGAATGTGGAATTGGTGAACATAGACCCCACACAACCTATAAATTATGTGAGAAATCTTTAAAGAATTCTGATAAAGAAAGGGATCTAGGGGTGGTTTTAGATAGAAAACTGTCACCTGAGGACCACATCAAGAACATTGTGCGAGGAGCCTATGCTACACTTTCTAACCTAAGAATTGCTTTTAAATACATGGATGGAGAAATACTAAAGAAATTGTTCACGACTTTTATTAGACCAAAGCTGGAATATGCAGCGGTTGTATGGTGCCCTTATCTTAAGAAGCACATCAACAAACTGGAAAAGGTGCAACGACATGCCACTAAGTGGCTCCCAGAAATGAAGGACAAGAGCTATGAGGAGAGGTTAGAGGCATTAAATATGCAAAACTAGAAGATAGAAGAAAAAGAGGCGATATGATCACTACGTACAAAATAGTAACAGGAATTGATAAAATCGACAGGGAAGATTTCCTGAGACCTGGAACTTCAAGAACAAGAGGTCATAGATTTAAACTAGCTAAACACAGATGCCGAAGAAACGTAAGAAAATTCACCTTCGCAAATAGAGTGGTAGACGGTTGGAACAAGTTAAGTGAGAAGGTGGTGGAGGCCAAACCGTCAGTAGTTTCAAAGCGTTATATGACAAAGAGTGCTGGGAAGACGGGACACCACGAGCGTAGCTCTCATCCTGTAACTACACTTAGGTAATTACACTTAGGTAATTACACACACACACACACACACTGTACATGTATTATTATGAATGTGGGTGTCTGTATATCTGTACTTAAATATCCATACATACTTATATTTTCAAAGTTTATATAACAGATAATAACTTGACACACAAATACAACCTGTTAGCATGAAAAAACTAAATAAATAAATTGAGAAACAGTGAAAATAAATCAACAAAGTTATTCCTATGTGGCACCTCAAGTAAAAATCTGTAGCCTCTCCAGGCCACTACAGCTAAACCACAAGAGCTACAGACTTTTTATTTGGGTTTTTGTGCTTCCTGGAGGCTAATTAACAATGTCATAAGAACAAATATTTTTTTCAGAACAATTTTTTTCTTGAGCGTCCTGGGGATGTTGGCTATTGAACAGTTAACGGTTTAAGGTTAATCTTTCAGGCAAATTTATACTAATGATTTAATACTGTGACAGTAGTAAAACTGTCATAGAAGTACTGTGGCAGTATTTCTGTTTGACAGTTTTACTACTGTAAAAAATCCAAAGATGGACTTGTGACAGACACTGTACCGCCTTCAATATCATCTACCGATTATAAAATAGAATCGATAAAAACAAGCTTTGTACTCAAATGTATTGGAATATGCAAACCAACTTGTAATTAAATATGAATTTCTTCTTTCTAAACTTCACAAGCAAACTTTAACACTAACTATATTGTGAAAAATATTTAACTAAAAAGCAATGAAACATTTGCATAGTTTTCAATTAGTAAAAAATTACATATCAAGGAATTGTAGTGGAGTTAAACTTATATAATAGTTCATGGAGGTTTAGATTTTTACATATAAAGCTTTCTAGTTTGAAGCCCACAGTAAAGTCTGCAATAATTCAAAGAGAGCTACATTAGCCAATAGATACAATACTGGATACCATTGTTCCTATTGAGATTATATTCCTAGGCACTCATTAAAAGGTCACAGTGATACACCAAGCAAGTGCTAATTAACTTGATGGTGTTAAACTGTTGATAAATCATCTACAGCCTTACACAATGTTCAGCTCCAGAGAGGTGGCCAGTCCTTGCCGAGTCCATACTTAGTACCAACAATAGGATTTCTTCCATGCTCCACACTGATGACGTGCTTCACAGAAAATAAAAAAAACTAATGTAATAATATTAAAAAGCAGGAAATAATAATGTACAAGAAAGTAGGTTTTATCTCTTGAATGTAATTCAAGATAAAACCTTGGATATATGATTAACATTTATGGTAATACTGTACCTGATTTGGAAAAAAATATTTAAACATTTCATGAACATATGTAATAGAATTATCTAAAAATGTGAACAAAAAATCATATTAACCACTGCACTGCCCAACACGCCTTGAGGCTCTCGACGGGTGGTGCGCAACGGGGGGTTCAGGGATCTCTTAGGTACTGTATAGTGTACTATTCAAAACTGGTGCATGGTGATGCGGGTACAAAATGGATGCCTGAGGGCTCCAGTGATGGATCGTCTGCCATTTTGAAAAAATCCCAGCATGCCCGATGGCCATGGGGAGCCTCAGTTTCAAGGAAGCAACCATGTCTGATGCATTGTCTACGAGCTCTCGGCCCACGGTCAGCCGCAGTCCAGGAAAATGACATTCTGAGGACGAAATACGCGACATATTGTATGATGGAGTGATGGATGATGATTTAGACTACAATCCAGAGAAAGACCTAACACAGAGGTCTGACATGTGTGAGGGGAGAATGAGTTGGAGGAGGTCGCGAGTGTGTACAGTACATGCGCCTCATCTGGCCTGCCTCGCTGCCCTAGGTCAACACTGCTAGTCACCACCACCATGTGTGTCCCCTGATGCAAGTTTATTTAGTGATAGTACATGTGATGAATCATTTTCAGGCTTCAGTGACATAGGCTCCGATACAAGCAGTGTTCACGAACCTGGTATGAGCAACGATTGTATTACTAGGCGGGGTTTTGCTGCCCCAGCATCACGCAGAGGTAAACGGCAGTGTGTCACACAGCCAGAGGACAATGACAACAGTGTTCCCTCGACATCAGGTGTTCGTGGTAAGCCTACACTACGCAGAACACTCATCTCCTGGCATACCTATACGCAGCTCTAGCACAAGACGATGGAGCCACGTTTTTGGTGCTCGTGGTGGTGTTGGCACCAAAACCAAAACCACAGGTGTACTTGTGTGGGAGGATTGCGAGACTTTTGTCCCACAAATTCCAACATTTGATGGTACCGTTATTACCTTATGCAAGTGATGAAATGGCTGAAATTTACTATTTTATGGCATATTTTGATCAGGAAATCATGGACCATCTTATTGCAGACACGAACAGATATGCTCACAGCCACATTGACTCTGGCATTTTACCTGCCTCTCGCATGACACGTAAAGACACGACAAATGAGGAAATGTATTTGTTTTTAGCAATGTGCATGATGATGAAACATTCAGAAAAACACGTGATGAAGGATTATTGGAGAAAAAAGAGCCTTGTTCCATCCCCCATATTCAAAAGGTACATGTCCCGTGATAGGTTCCCGCTGCTTCTCAGGTGCCTGGACTTTGAGAACAATGATAATAAAGATAGACAGGACAGACTGGAAGGTGCAGAAAAATTTTAGTGATATGAGAGGAAAGTTCAGTGACTATTTTATACCAGGACAGAATGTGGTGATTGATGAATCCCATGTCCTCTTCAAGGGATGACTGGAGTTCAAGCAGTACATTCCATAAAAGTGGCACCAGTTTGAACTCAAGTTTTTCGTGCTATGTGACTGCGAAACTGGTTATCTTGAGGTTATCTCGAGATGATTTCGGGGCTTAGCATTCCCATGGCCCGGTCCTCAACCAGGCCTCCTTTTTGTTGCACACCCACAGAAAGCAGCCCATAGCAGATGTCTAACTCCCAGGTACCTAATTACTGCTAGGTAACAGGGGCATCAGGGTGAAAGAAACATTTTGCCCATTTGTCTCCGCCTCCACCAGGGATCGAACCCGGAACCTCAGGTCTACGAATCTGAAGCTCTGTCCACCCAGCTGTCTACTGTCATGGATATGATACTGTATTCAGGTACAGACGTTAACATACCAGGTCAAGATCCACACAGGTTCTCTGGCAGTACCGTGAAACCCCCTCATGGAACCATTTTTGAACAAGAGGTATATCCTGTTCATGGACAACTACTATACCAGCCCTTTGCTGACCACAACATCAGCATATGTGGCACTGTCAAGGCCCACAGGAGGGAAATGCCAATATTTGGCATTGGTAATGCAGTGGGTGATTGCCAGATGCAAAAGTGTGACTAAATCTTATCAGTGCACTGGAGGGACAGACACGAGGTGAAGATGTTGACAACTATTCACACCGGAACAATGTTGGGCATTGGGAAAGTGCACTTTGCAACACTGTTCCCAATATATAAACTTTATTGTGTCATCGACTACAACGCAAACATGCGACTAGTTGATAAATGTGACATGATGGTTGGTGCCGTCGAGTGCATGTGAAAATCTGTGAAGTGGACAAAGAAATTCTGTTTTCACCTCATTGAAGTTGCAGTGCTGAACTGTTTCAACATGTACTGTATCTAGTGAAATCAGGCAGCGACCAGTGTTGCTCTAGTGTCACAACTTGTCGTGAAGTTTGGGAAGGAGGGCTCAGTTGCAACGCATGGGGTGCTAGCAACAATGCTGCACGCAGTTCATGACAGACTCAGGGGTAAGGAAACTCTGGGTGTACACAAGCTTGGTTATATGCCAGGCACAGGATCACGGGACAAGGGTAAACATGCCTGCGTTGTCTGCAAGAACACAACGTATGGAATGCAAGCGAAGATGCATCTGCACCTGGTGAAATAGAAATAGAAACAAATAGAAATAGAAACAAATTGAACTCAAGCTACAAGAATCATACAAAACCCAGGAGAGGCAAAGAGAGCAAAAGGCCATCAGTGAAATAGAGAGAAATCCAAAATATTTTTTCTCCTATGCAAAATCAAGATCAAAAACCACATCTAGTATCGGGCCCCTGCGAAAGGTAGATGGAACTTTCACCGATGACAACAAAGAAATGAGCGAGTTACTGAGGAAGCAGTATGACTCTGTTTTCAGCGAGCCATTAAACGCACTAAAGATTGATAACCCAAATGAATTTTTCATGGATATGATACTAACATCAAATCATGTATCAGACGTCGACCTATCCCCACTAGATTTTGAAGAAGCCATAAACAGTATGCCTATGCACTCTGCACCAGGCCCGGATTCTTGGAACTCCATATTCATCAAGAACTGTAAAAAACCACTATCGCAGGCCCTTCACATTCTGTGGAGACAAAGCCTAGATACTGGCATTATCCCTGACATACTAAAAACAGCAGAGATAGCACCACTCCATAAAGGAGGAAATAAGGCAGAGGCAAAAAATTACAGACCAATAGCACTAACATCGCACATCATAAAAAATTTTGAGAGAGTGCTAAGAAGTAAGATCACAAAATACATGGAATCACAGCATCTCCATAACCCCGGACAACATGGTTTCAGAACAGGGCGCTCTTGCCTGTCGCAGTTGCTGGACCACTATGATATGGCATTAGATGCTATGGAAGACAAACAAAACGCTGATGTAATTTACACAGATTTCGCAAAAGCTTTTGATAAATGTGACCATGGTGTTATTGCACATAAAATGCGTTCAAAAGGAATTACCGGGAAAATAGGCAGATGGATCTACAATTTCCTGACTAACAGAACAGTGAGGAGATGTAGAATCTCCTCAGCTAGTTTTCCTAAGTTTCTAGAATAGGCTAGTCACTCTAGGGACTCTAGAAACTGAAGCTTTCAAATTTATATATACTTGTTGGGTGTCATATGAAAGCTTATGTTAAATGCTGTCAGTTAAAACTAATTAGAGGTCTGTGATTGCTCTGTAGAGGGAATTACAGAAATTTTCCTGTTCTGTGAAACAGAGAGAGATTTGTAAGTGAAGGTGTGAGGTGGTATGCCTCAGAAACCGTTAGAGATTGGAGGGGGGGACAGTGGGGCGAACGCTGCCTCCCCCCTACCAAGTGAGACATCAGCCACTGTCTCCAGGCCTACCCCTCCCAGTGACGTCACGCCACGCCACCAGGCGAGGGGCGCTTGTGATTGGTGTCGGCACTTCTACCCTTAGGCCGAGTTTTGGCGCCAAAGACTGTGATTGGAAGCGGCACCATGGAGTCGTGCCGGCTTCCTGCTGATTGGTAAAGCAAGGTGGGGGGGGAGATATGGGGATATGAGTCTCTCTAGCCCGCCAAGAGAGTGAGTTTTGAATTGGGCAGCCAGGGTGTAAGGAGTGTCTAGGTGGAGGTGGCGGGCCTGCCACCTCCACCACCGTTATCGCTCCTGTCGTTCAGATTACTCATCTTGCATGGCACTCCAGCCACCCTGGGTGTGTCGAAGCCCATATTCACGTGAAACTGGGACTCATAAATACAGGACAGTGGAAAGCCTCAGAGACAGTGATCACCCATGGGGCAGCTACCAGAGCCCCATGGGGTAGCAGGTGGCTCAGATTATCCTGTATGTTCATGGACAATTGGGTGGAATAATGGGCAGGGCCTACCAGTGTAATTAAGGTGATATTACAGGCCCCTGTTGGACTTTGAATTCCGCCCGACGGCGTCATGTGGTGGTGACGCCGGCCATTGTCATCCTTGCCACCCCAGTGTAAGAGCGAGTCATGCTCGGGTGTATGATGGGGTTGTGGTGATCCCCCATCCACATGTGTGTATGCCCCGCGGCCACCCGCCCGGCCACCCACCGCCCAGCCAGGCCAGGCCACCCCACCCCGCGCACCAGCAAGCCCGGGTGGGGTGCTGTGACGTCACGCGCCACCCGTGGCTACCCTCCTGAAGGCCATGCGGTGGCCACATGTTAGGCCACCACCTTTGGCCACTCCCTTGGCCACTTTCCCAGGACAGCCTGGGGCCACATCTTGTCGACGCACGAGGAGCGAGCTAAGTGTTGACAGCCAGGTGGTAAGGACCTGGGAAATGAGAAAATGTGTGGAAGGAAACGTGAGTATTTGAACAGAGTGTAACAGTGTCTCAGTATTAGTGGAAATCATGGTAGAAAAGTTGTGTGGTCTCCTAGCCCGGCCAGGCTAGGGAAGCAGCTGAGACACCTGTCTGTGGCACGTCCAGGTGTCTAGTAGAGGAAATACCTGGAGAGGGATATTGTCCACAGTAAATCATGTAGTTACATATATATATCTATCTGTAGATATATTGTTGTGTGTAGACTGACTCGAGTTTGGGACCAGTCAGTGTAGTGAATCATCATATAAATGATCCAGTCTGTTGATTCTGTATAATCGTTCAGCCTTGGTTAGTGCCATGGTACCGCAGGTGTAATTAGGCCAGGGTAGAGTTAATTAAGCAGGCCCGTGGGGCAGGGTTATTAGTGGACATCCTGAGGTCTGTATATTGTCCTGGTGATTAATTTGCATTGTTTATGTAAGGCATTTCTATGTGTTGATTTGCATGTGGTTGTATTGTGTTGTGTGGTGAGTCAGTAGTTGTGATCGCTGACTGATTGCCTAATGATGTCATTAGCATGGGGGGCATGCTGACGGTATCATTATGTTGCAGGTTTGTGCAGTGTTATCAGGTATACGTTATTATTGTCCTAGGAACTGTGTTGAGGATTTAAAGGGACCCTTTGAGTATTCAGGGAAATTCTCAGTCACTTAATGAGAGCGAGCAATTAGTTAATTTGCCTAATTATCGGAGAATTAGTGCCAGCTGTCTGCGTAGAGCGACGGTGTCTTATATTAACGTAAATTGTCTTGCTGAAGCAACCGGGATCGGTCGATCTTTTGCAACGTTTGCAAGATTAGAGGGGCAGTAATATTGGTATACCTTGAGTTGTTGCAAAACCATGTGTCATTACTGTGTGGGCATAGTAAGTAACGAGTTGCAGTAGTCGCAACCGTATGTGGGCAGTGCTATTTTTGTTGTTTTGCATGCCATTATATGTGTGACCTATGTATCATTTGGGTTACTTTGTTTCTTTAAGTTGTGTTGAGGACTTAAGGATTCAGTGAGTTAATTAGGGGTAATTAGCTGGATAAAGGGGTGCACATTTGTTGTTGAATGAGTGAGAGCTGTTATGGGAGAACAGTGTTGAACTTGAGCTTGCAGGAATACGTTTCCGGTGCAATTAATTGTCCGTGTGACAACTAATTGACCACTCTAGCTAATTATGTAATTAGCATTCTCATCATGAATTCACGTAGTGGGAGAGGATCTGTCAGAGTCTGTCAGTGATAGTGTTAACGTCAGTTGCTCGAGACTAATTACCTTTCAGGGTTAGGGCAATTGGCTCATGATAATTAGTGGAGTAATTACGTTCTGGAGTTGAGGACTCAGATGACTCGGTAAAGCGAGGTCATGGGGTGCATAATACGTTATATTAATCATATTCTGTCTGGTGACAGTGGATTAAGTTGCACTCATTGTTAATTAGTAATTAACTCCTCTTCCGTGAATCACAGTGTTTGATGGGGCCTGCTTTGGCAGTGCGGAGTGAGACGTATATTATGTATGATTATTATCGGTCCTGGTGACAGTTAATTAATTGCTCGAGGTAATTAGGGTAATTAGCACTCATAGTAAAGTAATTAATGACACAGACTGTTGAGAAGCCACCAACTTGGGGTAGGCTTAGTTAACGTAACTCAATTGGGAAGAAGTTAGTGGTCCGTTTGACCTTAATTAAGAAT
>WNGS01163941.1:0-17670 GCA_020271785.1 Procambarus virginalis
GACTATTGACTCTCGGAGTATTGGGTTATCAGATTGTTCTCTTCCAACTATTGAATTTATTGGAATGTTGTCTAATCCTGACAGTTGACTTAAGCGGCTGTAGGGTTATCCGGCGGTCGGTTCATCCGGCTGTCATTTTATCCGGCTGTCGGTTAATCCGAGTGTTATATAGCTTCGCGGAGTCTCTCCTTGACTCTTAATCTTTGCATGCCATATTTTGGGAGTATATTTATGTATGGGCAGCTCTGTCACACTGTGGGTAGCTCTGTCACACTGTGGGCAGCTCTGTCACACTGTGGGCAGCTCTGTCACACAGTGGGCAGCTCTGTCACACTGTGGGCAGCTCTGTCACACTGTGGGCAGCTCTGTCACACTGTGGGCAGCTCTGTCACACTGTGGGCAGCTCTGTCACACTGTGGGCAGCTCTGTCACACTGTGGGCAGCTCTGTCACACTGTGGGCAGCTCTGTCACACTGTGGGCAGCTCTGTCACACTGTGGGCAGCTCTGTCACACTGTGGGCAGCTCTGTCACACTGTGGGCAGCTCTGTCACACTGTGGGCAGCTCTGTCACACTGTGGGCAGCTCTGTCACACTGTGGGTAGCTCTGTCACACTGTGGGCAGCTCTGTCACACTGTGGGCAGCTCTGTCACACTGTGGGCAGCTCTGTCACACTGTGGGTAGCTCTGTCACACTGTGGGCAGCTCTGTCACACTGTGGACAGCTCTGTCACACTGTGGGCAGCTCTGTCACACTGTGGGCAGCTCTGTCACACTGTGGGCAGCTGTGTCACACTGTGGGCAGCTCTGTCACACTGTGGGCAGCTCTGTCACACTGTGGGCAGCTCTGTCACACTGTGGGCAGCTCTGTCACACTGTGGACAGCTCTGTCACACTGTGGGCAGCGCTGTCACACTGTGGGTAGCTCTGTCACACTGTGGGCAGCTCTGTCACACTGTGGGCAGCTCTGTCACACTGTGGGCAGCTCTGTCACACTGTGGGCAGCTCTGTCACACTGTGGACAGCTCTGTCACACTGTGGGCAGCTCTGTCACACTGTGGGCAGCTCTGTCACACTGTGGGCAGCTGTGTCACACTGTGGGTAGCTCTGTCACACTGTGGGCAGCTCTGTCACACTGTGGGTAGCTCTGTCACACTGTGGGCAGCTGTGTCACACTCTGGGCAGCTCTGTCACACTGTGGACAGCTCTGTCACACTGTGGGCAGCTCTGTCACACTGTGGGCAGATCTGTCACACTGTGGGTAGCTCTGTCACACTGTGGGCAGCTCTGTCACACTGTGGGCAGCTGTGTCACACTGTGGGTAGCTCTGTCACACTGTGGGCAGCTCTGTCACACAGTGGGTAGCTCTGTCACACTGTGGGCAGCTCTGTCACACTGTGGGCAGCTCTGTCACACTGTGGGTAGCTCTGTCACACTGTGGGCAGCTCTGTCACACTGTGGGCAGCTCTGTCACACTGTGGGCAGCTCTGTCACACTGTGGGCAGCTCTGTCACACAGTGGGTAGCTCTGTCACACAGTGGGTAGCTCTGTCACACAGTGGGTAGCTCTGTCACACAGTGGGTAGCTCTGTCACACAGTGGGCAGCTCTGTCACACAGTGGGCAGCTCTGTCACACAGTGGGCAGCTCTGTCACACAGTGGGCAGCTCTGTCACACAGTGGGCAGCTCTGTCACATTGGGCAGCTCTATCACACTGTGGACAGCTCTGTCACACTGTGGGCAGCTCTGTCACACTGNCTCTCCCCCTCACCCACACTGCTCCATACTCTCCCCCCTCACCCACACTGCTCCATACTCTCCCCTCACCCACACTGCTCCATACTCCCCCCTCACCCACACTGCTCCATATACTCTCTCCTCACCCACACTGCTCCATACTCTCCCCCTCACCCACACTGCTCCATACTCTCCCCTCACCCACACTGCTCCATACTCTCCTCCTCACCCACACTGCTCCATACTCTCTCCTCTCACCCACACTGCTCCATACTCTCCCCCTCACCCACACTGCTCCATACTCTCCCCTCTCCCCACACACTGCTCCATACTCTCCCCCTCACCCACACTGCTCCATACTCTCTCCCCTCACACCACACTCTGCTCCACCTTCTCTTTGTGATCAAGCACCAATCATCGCCAGCAAACACTCGTAGCTCGACTCCAATTGGTCGAGGTGGATAACTGAGTGAAAACTCTGTGCTCTTTGTGAAGAAAGAAAGGCATATATCCCCCCCCCTTCAAGACAGCCAATCACGATGAAGCAAACAGACAGTTGCTACGTTGTAATTGGCTGGGGGGTGATAGGGGTCGATATCCGTTCTTGGTTTCTGCTTTCCTTAACTGTATCTCCCTGATGGGTCAATATGGCGGTGGTTCAGAAGGTTCAGAATCGTGGGCGACTGTGTGGCGGGAACCATCAGGTGATTAGCCTCCTCTGATGGTTTGTTGGATCGTTTGGCGCGTGTTTTGCTGCCCTTGGATTGGTCGGGACGGCTTAGAGACCTCACTTGATGCTAGTTAGTGGGCCTTCCTTCCTTTCTTTCTTTGGTATATCCCAGATCCTTGGCCTCATATCCAGCTCCTTGGCCTCATATCCCAGCTCCTTGGCCTCATATCCCAGCTCCTTGGCCTCATATCCCAGCTCCTTGGCCTCATATCCCAGCTCCTTGTCCTCATATCCCAGCTCCTTGTCCTCAAATCCCAGCTCCTTGTCCTCGTATCCCAGCTCCTTGGCCTCATATCCCAGCTCCTTGTCCTCGTATCCCAGCTCCTTGGCCTCATATCCCAGCTCCTTGTCCTCGTATCCCAGCTCCTTGGCCTCATATCCCAGCTCCTTGGCCTCATATCCCAGCTCCTTGGCCTCAGATCCCAGCTCCTTGTCCTCATATCCCAGCTCCTTGTCCTCATATCCCAGCTCCTTGTCCTCGTATCCCAGCTCCTTGTCCTCATATCCCAGCACCTTGTCCTCATATCCCAGCACCTTGTCCTCGTATCCCAGCTCCTTGTCCTCGTATCCCAGCACCTTGTCCTCATATCCCAGCACCTTGTCCTCGTATCCCAGCACCTTGTCCTCGTATCCCAGCACCTTGTCCTCATATCCCAGCTCCTTGTCCTCATATCCCAGCTCCTTGTCCTCGTATCCCAGCTCCTTGTCCTCATATCCCAGCTCCTTGTCCTCATATCCCAGCTCCTTGTCCTCGTATCCCAGCTCCTTGTCCTCATATCCCAGCTCCTTGTCCTCGTATCCCAGCTCCTTGTCCTCATATCCCAGCTCCTTGTCCTCATATCCCAGATCCTTGTCCTCGTATCCCAGCTCCTTGTCCTCATATCCCAGCTCCTTGGCCTCATATCCCAGCTCCTTGTCCTCATATCCCAGCTCCTTGTCCTCATATCCCAGCTCCTTGGCCTCATATCCCAGCTCCTTGTCCTCATATCCCAGCTCCTTGTCCTCGTATCCCAGCTCCTTGTCCTCGTATCCCAGCTCCTTGTCCTCATATCCCAGCACCTTGTCCTCATATCCCAGCACCTTGTCCTCGTATCCCAGCTCCTTGTCCTCGTATCCCAGCACCTTGTCCTCATATCCCAGCACCTTGTCCTCGTATCCCAGCACCTTGTCCTCGTATCCCAGCACCTTGTCCTCATATCCCAGCTCCTTGTCCTCATATCCCAGCTCCTTGTCCTCGTATCCCAGCTCCTTGTCCTCATATCCCAGCTCCTTGTCCTCATATCCCAGCTCCTTGTCCTCGTATCCCAGCTCCTTGTCCTCATATCCCAGCACCTTGTCCTCATATCCCAGCTCCTTGTCCTCATATCCCAGCTCCTTGTCCTCATATCCCAGCTCCTTGTCCTCATATCCCAGCTCCTTGTCCTCGTATCCCAGCTCCTTGTCCTCAGATCCCAGTTCTGATGCTGTTAATAGATTTGATAATTAAATTCAAAATTGCCTCTTGATACAGACAGGTAACTGTAGCTACGATAGCTCACTGAAGCTATGATAGCTCACTGAAGCTACGATAGCTCACTAAAGCTACGATAGCTCACTGAAGTTACGATAGCTCACTGAAGCTATGATAGCTCACTGAAGCTATGATAACTCACTGAAGCTATGATAGCTCACTGAAGCTATGATAACTCACTGAAGCTACGATAGCTCCCGGAAGCTACGATAGCTCACTGAAGCTACGACAGCTCCCAGAAGCAACGATAACTCACAGAAGCTACGACAGCTCCCGGAAGCTACGATAGCTCACTGAAGTTATGATAGCTCACTGAAGCTACGATAGCTCACTGAAGTTACAATAGCTCACTGAAGCTATGATAGCTCTCTGAAGCTATGATAGCTCACTGAAGCTATGATAGCTCACTGAAGCTATGATAGCTCACTGAAGCTATGATAGCTCACTGAAGCTATGATAGCTCACTGAAGCTATGATAGCTCACTGAAGCTATGATAGCTCACTGAAGCTATGGTAGCTCACTGAAGCTATGATAGCTCACTGTAGCTATGATAGCTCACTGAACCTATGATAACTCACTGAAGCTACGATAGCTCACTGAAGCTATGATAGCTCACTGAAGCTATGATAGCTCGCTGAAGCTATGATAACTCCCAGAATCTACGACAGCTCTTTGAAGCTACGATAGCTCCCTGAAGCTACGATAGCTGCCGGAATCTACGATAAGTTCCAAAAGCTTCAATAGCTCCCTGAAGCTACGATATCTCACTGAAGGTACGATAGCTCCCAGAAGTTCCGATGGTTCACTGTAGCAACGATAGCTCACTGAAGCTACGATAGCTCCATGTATCTACAAAAGCTCCCGAAAGCTTCGATAGCTCCATGAAGCTACGATAGCTCACTGAAGCAACGATAGCTCACTGAAGTTATGATAGTTCCCTGAAGCATCGATAGCTCCCTCAAACTACGATAGCTCACTGAAGCTACGATAGCTCCCTGTAGGTACAATGGCTCACTGAAGCTTCGATAGATCACTGAAGCGACGATAGCTCACTGAAGCTACTATAGCTCACTGAAGCTACGATAGCTTTCTAAAGCTACGATAGCTCCCTGAAGCTACGATTGCTCCCTGTAGCTACGATAGCTCCCTGAAGCTACGATAGCTCCCTGTAGCTACGATAGCTCCCTGAAGGTACGATAACTCCTTGTAGGTACAATAGCTCACTGAAGCTTCGATAGATCACTGAAGCGACGATAGCTCACTGAAGCTACGATAGCTCACTGAAGCTACGATAGCTCCCTGAAGTTACGATAGCTCCTTGAAGCTACGATAGCTCCCTGTAGCTACGATAGCTCACTGAAGCAACGATAGCTCACTGAAGCAACGATAGCTCCCTGAAGCTACGATAGCTCACTGAAGCAACGATAGCTCACTGAAGCTACGATAGCTCCCTGTAGCTACAATAGCTCACTGAAGCTACGATAGCTCACTGAAGCTACGATAGCTCCCGGAAGCTACGATAGCTCCCTGTAGCTACAATAGCTCCCGGAAGCTACGATAGCTCACAGAAGGTACGATAACTGCCTGCAGAATTAACATTAGTTCGTCCCAACTCATATTCCCCAAAAAACAGCGAGTCGAATTCTTTCCTCTCTCGCGCGAGCAGGAAGTCCCGGATGGAGTGACTTCGGAAGTGGCAGCCTCCGGTGCTGATGTCACCTCCCCTTCACACTAAGACATCGACGCGGATCCGGACCAAGCCAAGGATATCTGCGGGCGGCCTGTCCCCCCGCGGAGGAAGTCTGGCGCTGAGGGACGCTCCTCACCATAGAGGCTTCAGGAACTTCTCGGCCGGGGATAATATCTTTCATCAAAAATTCACCCATAGGATATTTTGACCTAATTCTTTGTCTTCTTCCCGGCAGTGTGGGGCCTGTACACGTGGCTCTGGGTTGTGTGTAGTTGTGAGCTGAGGACTGGTTGTGTGTAGTTGTGAGCTGAGGACTGGTTGTGTGTTGTTGTGAGCTGAGGATTGGTTGTGTGTAGTTGTGAGTTGAGGACTGGTTGTGTGTAGTTGTGAGCTGAGGACTGGTTGTGTGTTGTTGTGAGCTGAGGATTGGTTGTGTGTAGTTGTGAGCTGAGGATTGGTTGTGTGTAGTTGTGAGCTGAGGACGGGTTGTGTGTAGTTGTGAGCTGAGGACTGGTTGTGTGTAGTTGTGAGCTGAGGATTGGTTGTGTGTAGTTGTGAGCTGAGGATTGGTTGTGTGTAGTTGTGAGCTGAGGACTGGTTGTGTGTAGTTGTGAGCTGAGGACTGGTTGTGTGTTGTTGTGAGCTGAGGATTGGTTGTGTGTAGTTGTGAGCTGAGGATTGGTTGTGTGTAGTTGTGAGCTGAGGACGGGTTGTGTGTAGTTGTGAGCTGAGGACTGGCTGTGTGTAGTTGTGAGCTGAGGATTGGTTGTGTGTAGTTGTGAGCTGAGGACTGGTTGTGTGTAGTTGTGAGCTGAGGACGGGTTGTGTGTAGTTGTAAGCTGAGGACTGGTTGTGTGTAGTTGTGAGCTGAGGACGGGTTGTGTGTAGTTGTGAGCTGAGGACGGGCTGTGTGTAGTTGTGTAGTCTCAGCTCTCTCCACGAGCCCAGGAGGTCTTCAGGGTAGACTAAAACATCACGTCACTCTCAGCTCACAACCTCAGCTAGGTCACTCTGGTCTCAGCTCACAACCTCAGCTAGGTCACTCTGGTCTCAGCTCACAACCTCACCTAGGTCACTCTGGTCTCAGCTCACAACCTCACCTAGGTCACTCTGGTCTCAGCTCACAACCTCAGCTAAGTCACTCTGGTCTCAGCTCACAACCTCACCTAGGTCACTCTGGTCTCAGCTCACAACCTCAGCTAAGTCACTCTGGTCTCAGCTCACAACCTCACCTAGGTCACTCTGGTCTCAGCTCACAACCTCAGCTAAGTCACTCTGGTCTCAGCTCAACCTCACCTAGGTCACTCTGGTCTCAGCTAAGTCACTCTGGTCTCAGCTCACAACCTCACCTAGGTCACTCTGGTCTCAGCTCACAACCTCAGCTAAGTCACTCTGGTCTCAGCTCACAACCTCAGCTCGCCTATTGCTTGGTTACAACCCTGCCTAAGGCGCCATGCAGGTCGGGCAGAGTGCACTCACCCTTCAAAGGCAAGCGAGGCACCAAGCATGTACGAAATCTGTTTATCTTTTCTCGATAATTTTTTCCATAACAATTTATTAGCCTCGAGACTTCACAACCCAAAGTTATTATTATTATGGACAATCTCGTAGAGCTTCGAAACATCATAAACAGAGTTATAAATTCAAATTAAACCGCCAATGATTGAGGAAAGATGCACTGGCTTCGTATATACTTGGTGAATCTTGGCCCTCTGACACACACCCACGGAGGATATAGACCAACACCAGCAATTGATCTTAATCCCTACAACCAATATATATTTACAACCAATCAGGAATTTTACAAACTTTCGCAAATTATTTCAAACTGGAAATGGCAAGATCCCGCGAGCTAAACTTTCCATATTACCACTAATAAAACCTGAAATTTTCCCTGACGCGAGGCGAAGAGTCGTTTTAATCTGGGCCGAGCGCCGGGCCGAGCGCCGGGCCGAACAGCCTCGCCCCACCAACCATCGCGACTCGGAGGCAGTTGGCCCTGTAACTCCGTCTATAATTCACTCTACGCATCGTGAATGATCATACAGGTGCTATAATTGCTTCTCGAGGAATTCCGCTAGTCTATAATGCTTATTAGGGATCGCTGTAGTATTATGAGGTCAGTTAGTGGTGTAACAGCGCGCCAGGGAGCGGGCTCACCTCCCTACCACAGCTTGAAGTAAAGCTTGAACTTGAGCCAAAACTTAACCCCCGCAAGCACAACTTAGGTCAGTACCAGAGCCCTCACCCGCATGCTACAGGTGTAGACAAAGTTGTTTGAAACGTGGAGTATATCATGATTTATGATAACCACAGCTGGCCTGTTTGCCTCGCTGGAACGATGTCATGACAGCAAGCGAGCTGTCCGCCTTGCTGACACGATGTTATGATAGCAGGCGGGCTGTCCGCCTTGCTGACACGATGTTATGATAGCAAGTGAGCTGTCCGCCTTGCTGACACGATGTTATGATAGCAAGCGAGCTGTCCGCCTTGCTGACACGATGTTATGATAGCAAGTGAGCTGTCCGCCTTGCTGACACGATGTTATGATAGCAAGCGAGCTGTCCGCCTTGCTGACACGATGTTATGATAGCAAGTGAGCTGTCCGCCTTGCTGACACGATGTTATGATAGCAGGCGGGCTGTCCGCCTTGCTGACACGATGTTATGATAGCAAGTGAGCTGTCCGCCTTGCTGACACGATGTTATGATAGCAGGCGGGCTGTCCGCCTTGCTGACACGATGTTATGATAGCAGGCGGGCTGTCCGCTTTGCTGACACGATGTCATGACAGCAAGTGGGCTGTCCGCCTTGCTGACACGATGTCATGACAGCAAGCGGGCTGTCCGCCTTGCTGACACGATGTCATGACAGCAAGCGGGCTGTCCGCCTTGCTGACACGATGTCATGACAGCAAGCGGGCTGTCCGCCTTGCTGACACGATGTCATGACAGCAAGCGGGCTGTCCGCCTTGCTGACACGATATTATGATAGCAGACAATTTTTCACACCAATTGTAGCATGTCGAGGCTCAGTGGTTTAAGGCGTGTGCTTGGGAGAGCTCAGTGTGCAGGTTCGGATCCTCCCTCCTCGCCGCGCCTACTGATGTTCTCATTTATTCATCATGCTAATGTGATGGTGAGTTCTCATCATTTTCCGCAGGCAGGCTAGGATCCAGCTGTCATGACGGGATCATTCTGATCATGCCTGATCATGCAAGGTCCTCCAGGATTATACCTACCTCCCCCACGTGATGATTATTGACTTTGGGATTAATCTGACGGGATTAATCCACTCGGGAGATTTACCTGTAACTTCTGCTGAAGAAACCAACACGAAGCGGGGATCTTCAGCGCAAGATCTTACATTAATCTTCACATGATCTTCAACCCTAAGCGTGCATTGTTTAACCATTCGTAGACAGACAGGTTGGGTATACCAGTGGTTTACTATGTATTTTATGTGGTAAAATACATATGTAAACCAGGCCGCTGGAGAACAGCATTAGCGAGCTTGGTCTTTGTTGGAGGACATGACGAAAAAGGGAATGTTTTCTGCTTTCCTAATTATTATATATATATATATATATATAATATATATATATATATATATATATATATATATATATATATATATATATATATATATATATATATATATATATATTGTGACGGTAACGTGTTGGAAATGGTGGTCGGCAGTCTTCCAACTAGCAGGTGTCAGTGCTGGGCCACATATACTTAAATTTAAAAAAAAAAGAAAAAAAAAGAGTGACTGCTTGTCTGATAATCTGTGGTAAGGCAAGAAACACAAAAACACAAAATATAACAAAATACTTTACTTTAATCTAGAAAACACAAAATAAAATAAAGACGATACCTTGGCTTATATATAATATAATGTAAAAGAAAAAAATATAAATTATAACAAAGTGAAAAGGGGGGAACTTATTATGTTAACAAAATAAAATGGTGCTGGGAATATATGCGCTAGCTAAGAACCTCTTATTTGATCAACGAGGTGGGTCAAATTCAGGTGTTCATAGCAGGAGCACGAGATATATTCTGGCTGGCAGAAATGCAAGGGACTCCAACAATAACTGGCGACGATTGTGATTGGCGAGGAACGGAGTGGTGTGTTGGTTGGCGGCCAATGAGAACGCTGGACGGCCGCAAGTCGCTAGTTAGGCAGTTGAAGGGTACGGCGCGTCGACCAGGTGTGTAGCAGGTGCTGGAGTGGGGGGAAGGAGGGAGTTGAGGTGCGTGTGGCTGTCTTGATATATACGTTTAGCCACTACAAAACGTATCTTGCATATTGTTGAGAACGTGATGAATTGAAGAGATAGTAGGCTCAATCTCTGGGAAGAGATTATCGTCACAATATATATATAATATATATATATATATATATATATATATATATATATATATATATATTATATATATATATATATATATATATATATATATATATAATATATATATATATATATTATATATAATATATATATATATATATATATATATATATATATATAGATATATATATATATATATATATATATATATATATATAATATATATATATATATATATATATATTAGTATATTTGGTAGCAGTCTTTCTTGTAAACATATGTTATTAAATATGACCGAAAAGTCAGATTAATAATTCTAACACGAATTTTCTCAAAATTTCATGTTTCTTTTCACTGTCGATGGTAATTGAAAAATCAGTTCTCCAAAATTCATTTTTATTTTTAGTCTGACGCGACACTTGAACGTGTTTCGTAATAACTTATTACATTTTCAAAGACTTTAGTTTACACACACACACAACTATAACCTGCAAACACTAAACAGAGTTTTACTATACTATCATTTAAACAGCTTTCATCTTATATACTCACATTTGGGTGAGGTGATATGTTACAACAGTTTTGGATGAGGTGAACAAAACTTTCAACACAAGACAAAACACGATGCAATGGGTATAGAATGGATGTAACTGCAGAGGGCCTATTGGCCCATATTTCTTGATGCTTCTATACTGGAGCGGAGTCTTGAAGTGGGTAGAATATAGTTGTGCATTAATTGGCTGTTGATTGCTGGTGTTGACTTCTTAATGTGTAGTGCCTCGCAGATATCAAGCCGCCTGCTATCGCTGTAAGTATCGATGATTTCTGTGTTGTTTGTTAAGACTTCTCTGGTGATGGTTTGGTTGTGGGAAGAGATTATATGTGCCTTAATGGAGCCCTGTTGCTTATGCATCGTTAATCGCCTGGAAAGAGATGTTGTTGTCTTGCCTATATACTGAGTTCTTTGAGGCTTACAGTCCCCAAATGGACATTTGAAGGCATAGACGACGTTGGCCTCTTTTAAAGCGTTCTGCTTTGTGTCTGGAGAGTTTCTCATGAGTAGGTTGGCCGTTTTTTTAGTTTTATAGTAAATGGTCAATTGTATCTCCTGATTTTTTACTGTAGGGATAAAGTTCCTATTAACAATATCTTTCAGAACCCTTTCCTCCGTTTCATGAGCTGTGGAAAAGAAGTTCCTGTAAAATAGTCTAATAGGGGGTACAGGTATTGTGTTAGTTGTCTCTTCAGAGGTTGCATGGCGTTTCACCTTTCTTCTTATGATGTCTTCAACGAAACCATTGGAGAAGCCGTTGTTGACTAGGACCTGCCTTACCCTACAGAGTTCTTCATCGACTTGCTTCCATCCTGANTGCCCAAACCCCTCTGCAGTTTCAAAATATCTGAAATGTCGGAAATTTGATTCTTGAGCGTGATTTTTGAGTCGAATTCTGACTCTCTGCACCTATTTTCATTTTCAAATTACGAACATTTTATACCGAAAATATGCCAATTACTGAAAATAACGATGGGTCATATTTTGCCCAAACCACTTTGCAGTTTTCCAAATATCTGAAATGTCGAAAATTTGACTCCTGAGCGTGAATTTTGAGCGGAATTCTGACTCTCTGCACTGATTTTCATTTTCAAATTATGACTTTTATACCGAAAAATGCCAATTGCTGAAAACGGCGATGGGTCATATTTTGCCCAAACCCCCCTGCAGTTTTCAAAATATATGAAATGTTAGAAATTTGAATCCTGAGCGTGATTTTTGAGCCGAATTCTGACTCTATGGACCTATTTTCATTTTCAAATTACGACTTTTTATACCGAAAATATGCTAATTACTGAAAACAGCGATGGGTCATATTTTGTCCAAACCTCTCCTGCAGTTTTCAAAATATCTGAAATGTCGGAAATTTGACTCCTGAGCGTGATTTTTGACCCAAATTCTGACTCTCTGCACCTATTTTCATTTTCAAATTACGACTTTTTATACCGAAAATATGCCAATTACTGTAAACGGCGATGGGTCATATTTTGCTGAAACCTCCCTACAGTTTTTAAAATATCTAAAATGTCGGAAATTTGACTCCTGAGCGTGATTTTTAAGCCGAATTCTAACTCTCTGCACCTATTTTCATTTACAAATTATGACTTTTTACCGAAAAAGTTTTATGCCAATTACTGAAAACGGGGATGGGTCATTTTTTGCCCAAACCCCCCTGCACTTTTCAAAATATCTGAAATGTCGGAAATTTGACTCCTGAACGTGATTTTTGAGCCGGATTCTGACTCTCTGCACCTATTTTCATTTTCAAATTACGACTTTTTATTCCAAAAATATGCCAATTACTGAAAACGACGATGGGTCATATTTTGCCGAAACCACTTTGCAGTTTTCAAAATATCTGAAATGTCGGAAATTTGACTCCTGAACGTGATTTTTGAGTCGAATTCTGACTCTCTGCACCTATTTTCATTTTCAAATTATGACCTTAGCCCGTGCTACTTGCAACTTGTTT
Source organism: Procambarus virginalis (assembly GCA_020271785.1). NCBI lineage: Eukaryota > Metazoa > Arthropoda > Malacostraca > Decapoda > Cambaridae > Procambarus > Procambarus virginalis. The sequence goes on from WNGS01163941.1 coordinate 12,547, forward strand.
CGAGTTGCTGAATCTATAACAACAACAAACTCCTCCTGAGGACATTGTATACAACACCTTGCGATAGATGGAGGTCCTAAAATTTGGTTTTCAATACAATTTTTCATTTGTCGTGTGCTTCCTTCACCTTCATTCAAGCACTATGGCATTGTAGCAAGTTTCTTCAGTTACTTCCTTGCGGTGATTACCGGGAAGCGGTGGTGCGCTAGCACTTGGACGGTCGGGGGATTGAACGCCGACCTGCATGATGCGAGACCCCTCACTCTACTGTCCAGGCCAATTGGTTGGGCTGGACCACTACGGGGATGCCACTACGGAGCCCGTAGTGGACTTACCTGGCACAGGAGCGGGACAAGTAGCACGGGCTATGGTGAGCCCGTAGTGGACTTACCTGGCACAGGAGCGGGGCAAGTAGCACGGGCTATGGTGAGCCCGTAGTGGACTTACCTGGCACAGGAGCGGGGCAAGTAGCACGGGCTATGGTGAGCCCGTAGTGGACTTACCTGGCACAGGAGCGGGGCAAGTAGCACGGGCTATGGTGAGCCCGTAGTGGACTTACCTGGCACAGGAGCGAGGCAAGTAGCACGGGCTATGGTGAGCCCGTAGTGGACTTACCTGGCACAGGAGCGGGGCAAGTAGCACGGGCTATGGTGAGCCCGTAGTGGACTTACCTGGCACAGGAGCGAGGCAAGTAGCACGGGCTATGGTGAGCCCGTAGTGGACTTACCTGGCACAGGAGCGGGGCAAGTAGCACGGGCTATGGTGAGCCCGTAGTGGACTTACCTGGCACAGGAGCGGGGCAAGTAGCACGGGCTATGGTGAGCCCGTAGTGGACTTACCTGGCACAGGAGCGGGGCAAGTAGCACGGGCTATGGTGAGCCCGTAGTGGACTTACCTGGCACAGGAGCGGGGCAAGTAGCACGGGCTATGGTGAGCCCGTAGTGGACTTACCTGGCACAGGAGCGGGGCAAGTAGCACGGGCTATGGTGAGCCCGTAGTGGACTTACCTGGCACAGGAGCGGGGCAAGTAGCACGGACTATGGTGACCCCGTAGTGGACTTACCTGGCACAGGAGCGGGGCAAGTAGCACGGGCTATGGGGAGCCCGTAGTGGACTTACCCGGCACAGGAGCGGGGCAAGTAGCACGGGCTATGGTGAGCCCGTAGTGGAATTACCTGGCACAGGAGCGGGGCAAGTAGCACGGGCTATGGTGAGCCCGTAGTGGACTGACCTGGCACAGGAGTGGGGCAAGTAGCACGGGCTATGGTGAGCCCGTAGTGGACTTACCTGGCACAGGAGTGGGGCAAGTAGCAAGGGCTATGGTGAGCCCGTAGTGGACTTACCTGGCACAGGAGCGGGGCAAGTAGCACGGGCTATGGTGAGCCCGTAGTGGACTTACCTGGCACAGGAGCGGGGCAAGTAGCACGGGCTATGGTGAGCCCGTAGTGGACTTACCTGGCACAGGAGCGGGGCAAGTAGCACGGGCTATGGTGAGCCCGTAGTGGACTTACCTGGCACAGGAGCGGGGCAAGTAGCACGGGCTATGGTGAGCCCGTAGTGGACTTACCTGGCACAGGAGCAGGGCAAGTAGCACGGGCTATGGTGAGCCCGTAGTGGACTTACCTGGCACAGGAGCGGGGCAAGTAGCACGGGCTATGGTGAGCCCGTAGTGGACTTACCTGGCACAGGAGCGGGGCAAGTAGCACGGGCTATGGTGAGCCCGTAGTGGACTTACCTGGCACAGAGCGGGGCAAGTAGCACGGGCTATGGTGAGCCCGTAGTGGACTTACCTGGCACAGAGCGGGGCAAGTAGCACGGGCTATGGTGAGCCCGTAGTGGACTTACCTGGCACAGAGCGGGGCAAGTAGCACGGGCTATGGTGAGCCCGTAGTGGACTTACCTGGCACAGGAGCGGGGCAAGTAGCACGGGCTATGGTGAGCCCGTAGTGGACTTACCTGGCACAGAGCGAGGCTGTATGTGGATGCCCTCACCTGTCTTTGGCCGTCTGTTTTAACCAACAATTGAGGACTGTGTGCGGGGAGGGGGGCAGCATCCTTTGATCTTGATCAGTAGTCTCAAGTGGCTTAGAACACGGCCTCACCATGTCTGACGATGTAATTGTCTCGTGAGCTCTTGACCCCAATTACTGACTGGTTGTTATCTCCACACACAGGTGTGGGTTCACACCTGTCTCCGGAGCCACTGACTGTAGCTGCGTCCAGACCTGTTTCACTGTTCTCCAATTATATGGTTCTCTCTTTACACAAGGGGGAACTCATGAGAATTGTAAATATTTCCTTGAGAACTCGTTCACTCGTCTCAGTAATGGTAATCGTCATCAAGTTTTTAAAGCAGTTAAGATCCCTTTTTGACGGTAGGAATCTTCTGTTTTGTTGCTTTCCAAGATCTCTGTAACTCTTCCCAGTTGGAGATATCTTCCGCCAGCAGGTGTCTGCAGCAATCAGTCCTCCTACAAGTTACGCTGCTTTCCGCTCGGATGCACTACGGCCAAAAACGCCGTCATTTGAAAATTAGAAATAATCTATATAGATTACAATGTAAATGTTCGTTTGTTAAAAATCGCTAATCTCCGAAAGTTCTTCACGGATTGCTTTGATATTTTCACACAACGTTCCATTTGCATTAGAAAATATACATTTTATATACATATTATATATAGATGTCACGGCTGTGATGAAAAAAAACATGCTTTTTGAAAAATTGTGTTTTCAGGTGTTTTTCATGTGAGGGAAATCTTCGAAACCTCTTTACCGATTGCTTTGAAATTTTGACACAACGTTCAATTCGCATTCAATTGCGTGTTTCTATATACCTGCTATTTAGATGCCACACCTGCAACATGTTAAAGCATGTTTTTTTTTAAACAGCGCCATCTGTTGCACGCAATAGCAACACACGCTATTCTAAATATGTTACAATTCTATTTCAATGTTTCCGATTGCGTTGATAAATTGAATTTTCATAGATTTCGAATTATTTTCATTTTGATTTAACTATTTTGTGTGACATTGCATTGGAATTGAGCTGTGTTGTTTACCATTCCATTCATTTTGTAAGTATTAGTATAGATGCCACACCTGTGACAGGTAAAATAATTTTTTTTAAAGATACATCGTCATCTGTTGCACGTACGAGCAATACACACTATGTATATAATTAAAAAGGCAAATGTTCGTTTGTTCAAAATCGCTAATCTCCGAAAGTTCTTCACCGATTGCTTTGAAATTTTCACACGACGTTCCATTCGCATCCGAGTGGGTTTTTATATACATACTATATAGATAGCCCGTCTGAGACGGGAAAAAGCATGTTTTTTTTTTTAAACTGTGTTTTCATGTGTTTTTCATGTGAAAGAAATCTTCGAAACCTCTTTACCGATTGCGTTGAAATTTTGACACGACATTGCATTCGAATAGGCATAAGTTTTTATATTCTTACTATATACATGCCTCACCTGTGATGGGAAAAAACATGTTTTTTTTTTTATAAACAGCGCCATCTGTTGGACGTAAGAGCAACACACACTGTTATCTCTCAAAGTTCTTCACTGATTGCTTTGAAATTCTGATACAACGTTCCATTCGAATATGCGCATGTTTTTTATATGCCTACTATATTGATACCACACCTGTGACAGGTAAAAACATAATTTAAAGAAAAAACAGTGCCATCTGTTGAACGTAATAGTAACACACACGCAATAGTAAACATGTTATAATTTCCACTTCAATGTTTCCGATTGCATCAATAAATTGAATTTTCATTGATTTCGATTTATTTAAATTTTGATTTAATTATTTTGTGTGACATGTGTTGGAATTGAGCTGTGTTGTTTACCATACCGTTCATTTCGTGAGTAAAAGTATAGATGCCACACTTGTAAAAGGTAGAAACATTCTTTTTTTTTAAGAAACAGCGCCATCTGTTGCACGTAAGAACAACTCACGCTATACTAAATATGTTACGATTCCATTTCAATGTTTCCAATTTCATTGATAAATGGAATTTTCGTAGATTTTGAATATTTTTCTTTTTGATTTAATTATTTGTGACATTGCCTTGGAATTGAGCTTTGTTGTTTACCATACCGTTCATTTCAAGAGAATAGTCTATTTTTTATTTCTTCATTGTTTTTCATTTCGTTTTTTAAATGTTTTTCTTACATTTCAGTGATGGGAACATCAGATTATTTGATGTTCCCAATTTTCTGATGGGAACATCAGATCATTGGGAATGCATCGGACGAGGGAGTGGGGAATGGTGGGGAGGACTGGGAGACAGGGGAAGGTTGTTGTGGCTCAGCAACGCACATGCGTTGCTGAGCCACAGCAACGCGTGGCCGGGTGCAGCTAGTTAAAAATAAATTTTTATTTTGTTTCTCCAAAACAGTAAGTTAAGGGTCCTGTGGCAGGTTAGGAGGGCAGGAAGCTCTCCTAAGGTTTCAAAATGTCATGAAAACAGTTAACTGAAAGTTTCCTCTCCTAACCTAACAGACTAAGCCAGAGGACCCACAACAGAAAACAGGACAGTGCGTCACTTTCGTGAGCCGATTGAGTTTTAAATTACGTCGATTTTCAGCCAGAGTGCGCGCGCACACGAACGATAAGTGAAGTTATTGTAAGAAGACAGGTTGGTGTGTCCCCCCAGCTGGTGGACATGGTTCCCTGGCCGGGCAGTAGCGAGGGGTCCCTGAGCCTCTTGTGTGGTGGTCCCTGAGCCTCTTGTGTGGTGGTCCCTGTAGCCTCTTGTGTGGCGGGTCCCTGAGCCTTTGTGTGGTGGTCCCTGAGCTCTTGTGTGGTGGTCCCTGAGCCTCTTGTGTGGTGGTCCGAGCCTCTTTGTGGTGGTCCATGAGCCTCTTGTGTGGGTGGTCCCTGAGCCTCTTGTGTGGCAGGTCCCTGAGCCTCTTGTGTGGTGGTCCCTGAGCCTCTTGTGTGGTGGTCCCTGAGCCTCTTGTGTTGGTGGTCCCTGAGCCTCTGTGTGGTGGTCCCTGAGCCTCTTGTGTGGTGGTCCCTGAGCCTCTTGTGTGGCGGTCCCTGAGCCTCTTGTGTGGTGGTCCCTGAGCCTCTTGTGTGGCGGTCCCTGAGCCTCTTGTGTGGTGGTCC
>WNGS01163943.1:35807-54421 GCA_020271785.1 Procambarus virginalis
CTCAACCTGTGTGTCCCCATCACTATCACTCTATGTGTCCCCCTCACTATCACTCTGTGTGTGTCCCTCTCACCCTCAACTGTGTGTCCCCCATCACTATCACTCTGTGTGTCCCTCTCACCCTCAACCTGTGTGTCCCCATCACTATCACTCTATGTGTCCCCCTCACTATCACTCTGTGTGTCCCTCTCACTCTCAACCTGTGGTCCCCATCACTATCACTCTATGTGTCCCCCTCACTATCACTCTGTGTGTCCCTCTCACTCTCAAATTGTGTGTCCCCCATCACTATCACTCTATGTGTCCCCCTCACTATCACTCTGTGTGTCCCTCTCACCCTCAACCTGTGTGTCCCCCATCACTATCACTCTGTGTGTCCCCCCACTATCACTCTGTGTGTCCCTCTCACCCTCAACCTGTGTGTCCCCCATCACTATCACTCTGTGTGTCCCCCTCACTATCACTCTGTGTGTCCCTCTCACCCTCAACCTGTGTGTCCCCCTCACTATCACTCTGTGTGTCCCTCTCACCCTCAACCTGTGTGTCCCCCATCACTATCACTCTATGTGTCCCTCTCACCCTCAACCTGTGTGTCCCCATCACTATCACTCTATGTGTCCCCCTCACTATCACTCTGTGTGTCCCGCTCACCCTCAACCTGTGTGTCCCCATCACTATCACTCTGTGTGTCCCTCTCACTATCACTCTGTGTGTCCCTCTCACCCTCAACCTGTGTGTCCCCCTCACTATCACTCTGTGTGTCCCTCTCACCCTCAACCTGTGTGTCCCCCATCACAATCACTCTGTGTGTCCCTCTCACTATCACTCTGTGTGTCCCTCTCACCCTCAACCTGTGTCCCCCTCACTATCACTCTGTGTGTCCCTCTCACCCTCACCTGTGTGTCCCCCTCACTATCACTCTGTGTGTCCCTCTCACTATCACTCTGTGTGTCCCTCTCACCCTCAACCTGTGTGTCCCCCATCACTATCACTCTGTGTGTCCCTCTCACTATCACTCTGTGTGTTCCTCTCACCCTCAACCTGTGTGTCCCCCTCACTATCACTCTGTGTGTCCCTCTCACCCTCAACCTGTGTGTCCCCCATCACTAGTACTCTGTGTGTCCCTCTCACCCTCAACCTGTGTGTCCCCCATCACTATCACTCTGTGTGTCCCTCTCACCCTCAACCTGTGTGTCCCCCATCACTATCACTCTGTGTGTCCCTCTCACCCTCAACCTGTGTGTCCCCCATCACTATCACTCTGTGTGTCCCTCTCACCCTCAACCTGTGTGTCCCCCATCACTATCACTCTGTGTGTCCCTCTCACCCTCAACCTGTGTGTCCCCCATCACTATCACTCTGTGTGTCCCCCTCACTATCACTCTGTGTGTCCCTCTCACCTCAACCTGTGTGTCCCCCATCACTATCACTCTGTGTGTCCCCTCACCCTCAACCTGTGTGTCCCTCTCACTATCACTCTGCGTGTGTCCCCCTCACTATCACTCTGTGTGTCCCTCTCACCCTCATCCAGTGTGTCCCTCTCACTATCACTCTGCGTGTGTCCCCCGTCACTTTCACTCTATGTGTCCCTCTCACCTTCACTCTATGTGTCCCTCTCACTATTACTCTGTGTGTGTGTCCCTCTCACTATCACTCTGTGTGTCCGACTCACTATCACTCTGTATGTGTGTGACTCACAATCACTCTGTGTGTGTGTCCTTCTCACTATCACTCTGTGAGTCCCTCTCACTGTCACTCTGTGTGTGTGTCCTTCTCACTATCACTCTGTGAGTCCCTCTCACTATCACTCTGTGTGTGTGTCCTTCTCACTATCACTCTGTGAGTCCCTCTCACTATCACTGTGTGTGTGTCTGCCTCACTATCACTCTGTGAGTCCCTCTCACTATCACTCTGTGAGTGTGTCCCCCTCACTATCACTCTGTGTGTCCCTCTCACTATCACTCTGTGAGTCCCTCTCACTATCACTCTGTGTGTGTCCCTCTCACTATCACGATGTGTGTATCCCTCTCACTATCACTCTGTGAGTGTGTCTTCATCACTATTACTCTGTGTGTCCCTCTCACTATCACTCTGTGTGTCCCACTCACTATCACTCTGTGTGTCCCTCTCACTATCACTCTGTGTGTCCCTCTCACTATCACTCTGTGTGTCCCTCTCACTATCACTCTGTGTGTCCCTCTCACTATCACTCTGTGTGTCCCTCTCACTATCACTCTGTGTGTCCCTCTCACTATCACTCTGTGTGTTCCTCTCAATATCACTCTACGTGTCCCTCTCACTATCACTCTGTGTGTCCGCCTCACTATCACTCTGTGAGTCCCTCTCACTATCACTCTGTGTGTGTGTCCCTCTCACTATCACTCTGTGTGTGTGTCCCTCTCACCCTCACTCTGTGAGTCCCTCTCACTATCACTCTGTGTGTGTGTCCCTCTCACTCTCACTCTGTGTGTCCCTCTCACTATCACTCTGTGTGTGTGTCCGCCTCACTATCACTCTGTGAGTCCCTCTCACTATCACTCTATGTGTCCCTCTCTGCGTGTCACTCTCACTCTGCGCGTCGCCCTCACTCTGCGTGTCCCTCTCACTATCACTCTGTGAGTACTTCGCACTATCACTCTGTGTGTGTCCCCCTCACTATTAATCTGTGAGTCCCTCTCACTCTGTGTGTCCCTCTCACCCTCACTCTGCATGTCACTCTCACTCTGCGTGTCACTCTCACTCTGCGTGTCACTCTCACTCTGCATGTCACTCTCACTCTGCGCGTCACTCTCACTCTCATGTCACTCTCACTCTGCATTGACGTCACTCTCACTCTCCGTGTCACCCTCACTCTGTATGTCACTCTCACTCTCCGTGTCACCAACACTCTGCATGTCACTCTCACTCTCTGTGTCACTCTCTCTCTCTGCATGTCACCCTCACTCTGCATGTCACTCTCACTCTCTGTGTCACCCTCATTGTGCATGTCACCCTCACTCTACGTGTCACTCTCACTCTGCATTTCACTCTCTGCGTGTCACTCTCACTCTCCATGTCTCTCTCACTCTTTGTTCTCACCTAGTTGTGTTTGCGGGGGTTGAGCTCTTGCTCTTTGGTCCCGCCTCTCAACTGTCAATCAACTGGTGTACAGGTTCCTGAGCCTATTGGGCTCTATCATATCTACACTTGAAACTGTGTATGGAGTCAGCCTCCACCACATTAATTCCTAATGCATTCCATTTGTCTACTACTCTGACACTGAAAAAATTCTTTCTAACGTCTCTATGGCTCATTTGGGCACTCAATTTCCACCTGTGTCCCCTAGTACGTGTGCCCCTTGTTTTAAAAAGTCTGTCTTTATCTACCCTATCAATTCCTCTGAGAATCTTGTATGTGGTGATCATGTCCCCTCTAACTCTTCTGTCTCCCAGTGACGTGAGGTTTAATTCCCGTAGTCTCTCCTCGTAGCTCATACCCCTCAGTTCTGATACTAGTCTGGTGGCAGACCTTTGAACCTTTTCCAGTTTAGTCTTATGCTTGACTCGATATGGACTCCATGCTGGAGCCGCATATTCCAGGATTGGTCTGACATATGTGGTATATAATGTTCTGAAAGATTCCTTACACAAGTTTCTAAAGGCCGTTCTTATGTTAGCCAATCTGGCCTATGCTGCTGATGTTATCCTCCTGATATGAGCTTCAGGGGACAGGTCTGGCGTGATGTCAACCCTAAGGTCTTTCACTCTCTCTGACTCTTGCAGGATTTCATCTCCCAAATGATATCTTGTATCTGGTCTCCTGCTCCCTACACCTAAATTCATTACATTACATTTGCTTGGGTTAAACTCTAACCACCATTTGTTCGACCATTCCAAGATGGTCGAACAAATCTTGGCCATCTTGATGGGCAAGATTTGTCCTCCTCTGTGTTAATCCTTCTCATAATTTTGGCGTCGTCAGCAAACATTGAGAGGAATGAGTCTATACCCTTTGGGAGATCATTTACGTACATCAGAAACAGGATAGGTCCGAGTACAGAGCCCTGTGGGACTCCACTTGTGACTTCACGCCAGTCTGAGGTCTCACCCCTCACTGTAACTCTCTTCTTCCTATTGCGTAGGTACTCCCTTATCCACTGGAGCGCCCTACCAGTTACTCCTGCCGGTTTCTCCAGCTTATGCATCAGCCTTTTATGGGGTACTGTGTCAAAGGCTTTCCGACAGTCCAAAAAAATGCAGTCTGCCCATCCTTCTCTTTCTTGCTTAATCTTTGTCACCTGATCGTAGAATTTTATTAAGCCTGTAAGGCAAGATTTACCCTCCCTGAACCCATGTTGATGGGTTGTCACGAAGTCCCTTCTCTCCAGATGTGTTACCAGGTTTTTTCTCACGATCTTCTCCATCACCTTGCATGGTATACAAGTTAAGGACATTGGCCTGTAGTTCAGTGCCTCTTGTCTGTTACCCTTTTTGTATATTGGTACTACATTAGCAGTCTTCCATATTTCTGGTAGGTCTCCCGTTTCCAGTGACCCACTATGAAGAGTGGCAAACAAAGTTCTCCTGCACACTCTTTCAATACCCATGGTGAGGTTCCGTCCGGCCCAACAGCCTTCTCACGTCCAGCTCCAATAGGTGCCTCTTGACATCATCTTTTGTAATTTCGAACCCTTCCAAGGTCGCCTGGTTTGGTGCCACCTCTCCTAGCGCCGTGACCTCTCCTTGTTCTATTGTAAAGACCTCCTGGAACCTTTTGTTGAGTTCTTCACACACCTCTTTGTCATTCTCTGTGTACCTGTCCTCACACGTTGTAAGTTTCATCACCTGTTCCTTCACTGTTGTCTTCCTCCTGATGTGACTGTGTAGTAGCTTTGGTTCTGTCTTGGCTTTGTTAGCTATTATCATTTTCATACCTTTTCTCAGCTTCTCTTCACACACTAACATACTCGTTCCTGGTTCTCTGGTTTCTCTCTCTACTTTCTGGTGTTCTGTTATTACGGAAGTTCCTCCATGCCCTTTTGTTCAGCTCCTTTGCTTTCATACATTCCCTATTAAACCTCGGATTCTTCCTTTGTTTCTCGGTGTGAAGGATAGGCAGCTGACTGTGTGTGGATAGTTAGGCAGGAGGGTTACTGTGTGTAGATAGGCAGGCAGGAGGGTTATTACGTGTGGATAGGCAGGCAGGAGGTTACTGTGTGGATAGGCAGGCAGGAGGGTTACTGTGTGTGGATAGGCAGGCAGGAGCTGGGTTACTGTGTGTGGATAGGCAGGCAGGAGGGTTACCGTACTCACCTAATTGTGCTTGTGGGGGTTGAACTTTGTCTCTTGGTCCGCCTCTCAACTATCAATCAACTGGTGTACAGATTCCTGAGCCTAATGGGCTCTATCATATCTACATTTGAAACTGTGTATGGAGTCAGCCTCCACCACATCATTGCCTGGTGCATTCCATTTATAAACTACCCTGACACTGAAAAAATATTTCAAACGTCTCTGAAGCTCATTTGGGTACTAACTTTCCACTTGTGTCCCCTTGTTCGTGTCCCACCCGTGCTGAAGAGTTTGTCTTTGTCCACCGTGTCAATTCCCCTGAGAATTTTGTAGGTGGTATCATGTCTCCCCTTACTCCTCTGTTTTCCAGGGACGTGAGGTTCAGCTCCTTAGCCTTTCCTCGTAGCTCATACCTCTCAGTTCCGGGATGAGCCTGGAGGCATACCGCTGAATCTTTTCTAACTTTGTATTGTACTCACCTAGTTGTACTCACCTAGTTGTGCTTGCGGGGTTGAGCTCTGGCTCTTTGGTCTCGCCTCTCAACCGTCAATCAACAGGTGTACAGTTTCCTGAGCCTATTGGGCTCTATCATATCTACACTTGAAACTGTGTATGGAGTCAGCCTCCACCACATCGCTTCCTAATGCATTCCATTTGTCAACCACTCATGTTTAACTAATTGTGTTTAACTAAGTATGGACTCCAGGCTGGGGCTGCATATTCCAGCATTGGTCTGACATAAGTGTTATACAGGGGCCTGAACGATTCCTGACACAGGTTTCTAAAGGCAGTTCTTATGTTGGCCAGTCTAGCATATGCCGCTGATGATATCTTTTTGATGTGGGCCTCTGGGACAGGTTCGGTGTGATATCAATCCCTAGATCTTTCTCTCTATTTGACTCCTGCAGGATTTCACCTCCCAGATGATACCTTGTGTTCAGCCTCCTGTTCCCTTCGCCTAATTTCATTACCTCATAGTTTCCCGAGTTGAACTTTAACAGCCATTTTCTAGACCATTCCTCCAGTTTATCCAGGTCATCCAGTAGTCTCTGTCTATCTTCATCCGTTTTGATTCTTCTCATAATTTTTGCATCATCAGCAAACATTGAGAGGAACGAGTCTATACCCTCTTGAAGATCGTTTACATATATTAGAGACAGGATGGGTCCAAGTACTGAGCCCTGTGGGACTCCGCTGGTGATGTCTCGCCACTCTGATTCTCCTCCCTCACCGTTACTCGCTGTTTCCTGTTGCTTAAGTACTCCCTTATCCACTGGGGCACCTTCCCTTTTACTCCTGTCTGTTTCTCCAACTTTTTTAACATTCTTTTATGGGGTACTGTGTCAAAGGCTTTCTGGCAGTCCAGGAAAATACAGTCGGCTCACCCTTCTCTTTCCTGCCTAATTTTTGTTGCCTGGTCATAGAATTCTATTTAACCTGTGAGACACGATTTACCATCTCTGAACCCATACTGTTGGTCCGTTACAAAGTTTTTTCCCTCCAGATGCTCTACGAGCCTTTTCCCCACGATCTTCTCCATCACCTTGCATGGTATACAAGTTAGGGAAACTGACTTGTAGTTTAGTGCCTCTTGCCTGTCACCCTTCTTGTATATGTATACTATGTGTGGGCAGGCAGGCAGGAGGGTTACTGTGTGTGGATAGGTAGGCAGGAGGGTTATTGTGTGTGTGGATAGGCAGGCAGGAGGGTTACTGTGTGTGGATAGGCAGGCAGGAGGGTTACTGTGTGTGGATAGGCAGGCAAGAGGGTTATTGTGTGTGTGAATAGGCAGGCAGTAGGGTTACTGTGTGTGGATAGACAGGCAGGAGGGTTACTCAGTAGACAAAATATTGAAGTTCTTGCGAGGCAGGATCAGGTATAACATTTGGGGTTTACGGGTCATGCTCGGTGATGATATGGAAAATTTGTTTACTGAGAATTATATAAAATATATAAATGTAATAATTTCATCTGTAAATTGATGTAAATATATGCTCAAAAACTGTAAATCATTTAAGGAAAAAAGTACAACATTTAGAGGTTAAAAGTTTATGCTCTGTAATAATATGAAACACTTGTTTACTGAGAAATTATACTACTGTATATGTAGTATTTCCTTGTTAAATTGATGTATATATGATTTATATTGTATATTATTAAAGATAAAAAAAAGTTGTCGATAAACATGTCCTCTTAAAAATAACGTCGCTTTTGGCCGTTTACCCGTATGGACGAAAGTGAATGAAATTTGAAAGTGAAAAAAATATGAAAATAAATTTGGGATTTTTTTTCAATAACAGTAAGTTAAGGGTCCTCTGGTAGATTAGGTGTGCAGGAAATTCTCATAAAGTTTCAAAACGTTTTGTAAAACGTTAATTGAAAGTAAACGGGACAGTGAGTAAAACGTTAATTGAAAGAAAACGGGACAGTGCGTCACTTTTGTGAGTCAATTTTATTTCAAATTACTTCCAAATTTGGCCATAGCGCGCATACGAGCGAAAAGTGACGGAATTTTTAAGAGGACGGGTTGCGTCACATGCCATACACGTTTTTCAGAGTGAAGGGAGGACTATTATATATGCTTAGTATTTTTATTCGCACTCCACACATGTTTCTCAGAGTAAAGGAGTAATTATTATATATCGCCACAACCCCGTGGTTGTTGACGGTGTGACGACACGAGTCTGCCGCCCCTTCTAGTTTTCTCTGCTGCTCCTTGAGCCCACAGCTACCCACTGGTGATGTAGCATCCCCAGATGGCAGCTAAGTACACAGTGACCCAAATGTGATTGAAACTAACGACTAGACCATCCCATAATATCCCATTTTAACTTCACTAACGTGTTAGTGAGAGAAACGTGTATAGGAAGTGAATAGGAGACGCTCCCTGGAAACATCCGACGTTTCATTGTTTCCACCTCGACGAGTTTTCCCCATTTATTCTACTACCATGCATACCAATATGAAGTCCGCGAAGACCACTAAGATAGACAGCACACCTAACAGGAATAACCCAGCCAACCAGGCTAACAACAGGAACAGTGCCGCTGTCTCCCTTTCGGGGGCGGCCGGGAGGGAGCCCTCCCGGCTCCGATTCTCCGACTCTCCTTCCGGCTCTACCGACTATCCCCCCCCCCAAACATCAACACACCATTTCGGCTGGGTGGTGTGACGTTGTCGGCGTGTCCGACACGGGCCGTGCCACAATTTAGTCAACACTTGGAACATCTTAAACACACTGCTGGCCCTTGTCCAGACTTCAAGCGTTTCACTGATAACCCATGGTTCAGGCTATTAGCCCAGATACTTGAAGGCCAAAGGATAGTAATCGAAGAGCAGTCGACCCTAATAACGAGCCTGCAAGCCGAAGCTAAAGCCAGGCTTAAGGAAAATCAAGATCTGTCTTCCAGAGTCGGCCTCCTCGAAGGGGTAATAATCTCTCTTAAGGACACAGTCACAAAATTAGAACCCAGGGAAACGATTAGGAAACAGGAAGAAATGTTGCAAAAATTTGAGAATCATATTAACACCCTACAGCAGTAACACACTGTTTCTCAAGACGAATCTGACCAACAAAAGCTCCTTGATTCTCCTCACGTAACTTCTCCCATGAAAATGACGGAGAGGTCTGTGCAACCATCGTGATATGGGAATTAGGTGATAAGATGAATTATGAAATTCAAGTAAGAGACATAAAAGCAACATATAGAGTAAGTACCAAATCATCTGGTGAAAATAACAGAAGAATTCGTGTAAAACTAGATAGTTGTTCGCGCAAATATGACCTTATCAGAGTTGCAGTCAAGAAATACCTCTGTTTATGTGAATGTATGTTTAACTCGGAACAGACAAAGTCTCTTCTTTAAACTGCGTCAAGTCCGTAAAAATTCCATTGGATCAATTAAATATTGTTTTGTAAGAGGTGGTAAAATACTAGCTAAGAAGTCCGTAAAAATTCCATTGGATCAATTAAATATTGTTTTGTAAGATGTGGTAAAATACTAGCTAAGAAGTCTGACACTAGGAAAACCTAAGAAATAACCAATGAGGCGCACCTCAGGTCTTTCCATACTGACTGTGGGTTAATGACTGAATAACTAGATGCCAAGTGAACCCTATCCCTGAGGTCCCCTCTACCACAGAACCCTCTCAACCCCAGAGTGTAACTTATAGTTTCATCTAACAACCAAAGTGTACTATGTTGACCAGACCACACACTAGAAGGTGAAGGGACGACGACGTATCGGTCCGTCCTGGACCATTCTCAAGTCGATTGTGAATGGCCCTGGACGGACCGAAGCTTCGTCGTCCCTTCACCTTCTAGTGTGTGGTCTGGTCAACATACTTTAGCCACGTTATTGTGACTCATCGCCTGCACAAAGCGTACTATAGCTCCGCCTTTCCAATTAAAAGGTTTTAAATTAAAAAAAAATACTGTTTACCCCACCACATTATATTGTTAATTCCCTCATATGTCTCTTATTCTATTGTTATTTTTTATTACTTTTATTCCATTTGTGTAATTTTAATTTATAATATTGTTTATTATCAATCTAAATTTTACTGTAATTTGTAAAAATTATAGCAAGTAGATTTACAGCAGATTTAGTATTTTACTGCTCGTAATCGCTTTCATTACTTTATCTTGACTCCATTGTATCTACATGCAAGCTGATATTGACCTTGAACTAAATCTGCTGTCACAAATCTATAGTAACCAGTACATCATCACTACTGCAGGTATTACAAGGTAAACCTTGAAAAAAAAATCCAAAATAACATTTGCCAATTAATTTTCAACCAAAATGTCAGATCACTTGGTAAACATTTTGATATAAATGCGCTACTCAAAGAACTAGGTATTAACTATAGTTCATTATTTTAACAGAAACCTGGATAAGTAAAGACCATACTTTACAACTTAGTCTGTTATAAAGCCATTCACAACTGTAAGCTTAATAAAAAAGGAGGTGGCACAGCTATATATTACCAAAATACCTTCACTTGCAATAGTGTCATTATGATAGAGACGACTACTGTGAATATACCTTTGCTCAATTCTCAATTAAATCCCTTAAATCCCCCCCCCCCCCCCCCTTGACTATTGGAGTTATATATTGATTTCCCAATACTGACTTAACTTCATTCTCAGATAACCTAAGGAATCTTATCATAAATAACAAGCTCAACAAAAATCATATAACTCTAGGAGGTGACTTCAATATTGACTTGTGTCTCAAAATAACGCTCAAGTCGATTATTTCCTAAACAGCATGAACTCTTATATGCTAATCCCCACAATCACCAAGTCCACCCGGATCACTCAAACATCTGCTACTACACTGAATCACTTATGGACTAACATAACTGCTCTCCTTCCATTTGGTATAATCACTGACAGAACAACTGACCACTATCCTACCTTCCTCACAGCAACATAGACATAACACTACCAGGCACCAAGAAACTTACCTTCAGACTACACAGTGAAACAGCAATAGACAATCTCTCAATGCATTTCACAATATTAACAGGGAATCTGATTTCAATAATACACAGGATATAAATTCATTAGCCAGAATCTCCCTTTCCAAAACTCTAAGCCTCTACAACACCTATCGTTCTCTCTCTCCTCACCAAGCAAGTAATTGCCAAAAGATTAAACAATCCCTGGCTCACAAGTGGCATACTCAAATCAATCAACAAGAAACGTGAATAGGAAAACAAACTTAGGATAGGCCTAGTTACAAAAGAAGTATTTAGAGATACTGATCAATGCTTACGAGTATAATAGATTCAAAGAAGCAAAAGAAATCATGAAAAGCACGTGGAAAGCTATCTCTAACATCCTAGCATCTAAACAGCAATCACATAGCAAGCAGATAAAAGTTGGTTATACACCTGCAACAAATTTAGAAAGGGCAACAGAATTTAATATCTTCTTTTCATCAGTTGGTGTTAACCTTGCTAAAAAATCCCACAGACCCAAACACATGTTACAACATATCTTACAGGCAGCCACCCAAACTCTCTTCACCTTTCACCAGTGAGCCCGACAGATGTTATGTCCATCATTAACTCACTAAATCCAAAGCTGGGAACAATAGTGAAATTACCATCTATGGTATACAAGAGTGCCTCCCATGCCCTTGCACCACCCATAGCTCTGCTATTCAACAAATGTCTAGAGTATCATACCTTTCCTGATATCCTTAAAAAAGCACGAGTAACGCCAGTTTTTAAAGGAGGCAATAAAGCAGACATAAACAGTTACAGACAAATATCAAATCTATATTATAAAAAAATAAAAAAATATTTATAAACAGCTCTACCTCGTAAAATTTAACATACTAAGTCCCTGTCAGTTTGGCTTCTGCTCCCAAAATGAGTACAAACGATGTAATTATTAGTCTTCTTGATATTATTTACTCATCCCTTGACAAAAATGAGTTCCCATTGGACTCTTCATTGACCTGAGAAAGGCCTTTGATACTGTTAACCATAACTACCACATACTTAAACCTGACCATTGTGGAATCCGAGGCCTTGCCCTGAACTGTATTCGATCTTATCTTAGTGACAGACACCAATATGTAGCCATCAATGATATAACCTCTCCCACTCTACCATTAACTGTAGAATGTCACAGGACAGCATTCTAGGACATCTCCTATTTCTTATATAAAACAATGATCTGCCTAATGTCTATAACATTCTTACACCGATATTATTTGCTGACGATGCTACCCTCATCTACGCATACCTCAACCCACACATACTAATTAATGTTGTAAATAATGAATTTAAAAAGTCCACTTATGGATGTCAACCAACAAACTCTCACTAAACATAGAAAAGACCTACTACGTGTTATTTGGAGCAAATCAACAAATGCACTTCAGCTTCAGATGGACAATGTTGCCATCAGCAACAAAAATGATGGAAAGTTCCTTGGCCTATACTTAGACAACTGACTCAACTTCAGCACCCACATAACCAAGAAAATCTAAAAAACGGTTGGTATCTTCTGGGTGATGATGGGCTTGAGGTAGTTTGCAGTGGTTGAAGCCCATGCACAGATACCAGATGTAAGATTGGGAATTATTAGCGCGGATTATAATGAGAGGAGAGCAGAGTTTGGAACATAATATCTGATTTTAAGAGTATACCAACCGTAGAATGTAAAAACATCAATTCTTTATATTCTCATATACTCAATGAACCTTCTTTTATATATACAAGTAAATAGAAATAAATAAATAAAATATGTTTACTATTTTCTTACGCAAGCGACACACGTTTTTTTAGTGTAAAGAGTAATAGTCATGTATTATATACGTTTAGTATTTTCACACCACTCAGCTTCTCTTACTGGTGGTCAACCACCAACACCAATAGTATACAATAATATCTCTTATAAGAGAAAGAAACAAAGATAAGCATTTAGACAGGAGGAAGATAGATGGAGAGATAGTTAAATGGGTTGACTGATACAATAGGTGGATAGCTAGATAGATTGATATATGGATAGATAGGGAGAATGGTGACTGGGGAGGTGTATGAGAGCAGGGAGAGTGGGTGACAAGGAAAGGTGTATGAGAGCAGGGAGAGTGGTGACAAGGAAAGGTGTATGAGAGCAGGGAGAGTGGTGACAGGAAGGTGTATGAGAGCAGGAGAGTGGTGACAAGGAAAGGTGTGTGTGAGAGAAGGAAGAGTGGTGGGTGGGAGGGGGCACTATTGCCACAACTAACAACTCTTGTGACGTCAGAAATGTGGGTTGCGTTGCATGTTAAGTTGATTCATCGTCGGTTATGTTGCTCTAATTTCCTTAACGTTGACGTGACGCCCATACCAGTGATTCAGCCGGAGGAAGCATGTGACGGATGGGGTAGAATGGGAGGGAGGGAGGGAAAGAAGGGGGGAATTATTGATAGAGATTTTGAGGTAGGATGGGAGAGAGAGGGATAGACAGAGACCCCGAGCACCGCCGTCGTTCTCCTCCAGTACACTTATTAATTAAATTGTTACAAATCTACTTTTAGTTGTCTTAACTGGCCAGTTAGCTAATTCAAATCAAAGAAATTGGTCATGATTGTTTTAATACTGCATTCACTCACAGGCAGGCCAAGCAGGAACAGCAGCTGGAGACTCACTTCTGCTGACCCAGCAGGAACAGCGGCTGGAGACTCACTTCTGCTGACCCGGCAGGAACAGCGGCTGGAGACTCACTTCTGCTGACCCAGCAGGAACAGCGGCTGGAGACTCACTTCTGCTGACCCAGCAGGAACAGCGGCTGGAGACTCACTTCTGCTGACCCAGCAGGAACAGCGGCTGGAGACTCACTTCTGCTGACCCGGCAGGAACAGCGGCTGGAGACTCACTTCTGCTGACCCGGCAGGAACAGCGGCTGGAGACTCACTTCTGCTGACCAAGCAGGAACAGCGGCTGGAGACTCACTTCTGCTGACCCAGCAGGAACAGCGGCTGGAGACTCACTTCTGCTGACCCGGCAGGAACAGCGGCTGGAGACTCACTTCTGCTGACCCAGCAGGAACAGCGGCTGGAGACTCACTTCTGCTGACCAGCAGGAACAGCGGCTGGAGACTAAATGATCACACCTGGCGCTGACTCCTGTATATATAGCCGAGAGGTGGTGCAGGTGACGACGCTCCCTAATTAACCTATTCCTGAAGTTTGTTGGTTTGGTATTGAACACAAACACACACACACACAAGGAATACAACAGTAAGAAACACACACACACACACACACACACACACACACACACACACACACACACACACAACACACACACACACACACACACACACACACACACACACACACACACACACACACACACACACACACACACACACACACACACACACACACACACACACATTCCCGCACCCGGCAGAACAAATGGGCAAAGTTCTTTCACCCTGAATGCCCTGTTACCTAGCAGTAAATAGGTACCTGGGAGTTAGTCAGCGGTCACGGGCTGCTTCCTGGGGTGTGTGTGTGTGTGTGGCTGTGGGAAAAAAAAAGTAGTTAGTGTAGTTAGTAAACAGTTGATTGACAGTTGAGAGGCGGGCCGAAAGAGCAAGCTCAAGTAAACAATAAACTAAGTGAATACAACTAAGGAATACACACACACACACACACACACACACACACACACACACACACACACACACACACAACACACACACCACACCACACACACACAAACACACACAAACACACACATATACCCTCCCACCCCCTCCACCCCTAGGAACTCTTCCTGCATCAAGCATGCTGGGCAAGTTCAAGCCATCCTCCCCCTGCCCCTCCTTCCCCCCCCCACCCCCACCTTTCCCAAAACCCCTGGTAACTACTCCACAGGAGGATGAACCTACCCAAGCAGCAATGCCTATGTAACAGCTTCCTGCACTAGTTGGGAGGGTGGGTGAAAATGGATATAGAAAAGTGAACTTCAAGGTAATGTACTCAAACATCGATGGGATTACCAACAAAGCAAGTGAATTGGCAGAAAGGGCGCAGGAAGAAAACCCAGATGTAATAGGACTCGTGGAAACAAAATTGTCAGGAGTCATAACAAATGCTGTATTCCAAAGGACTTTTATATAGTAAGGAAAGAGAGGGACGAGAGAGGAGGAGGAGAAGTGGCTCTACTGATAAGGAAGGACTGGAGTTTTGATGAGATGGAAATTCCGGGCTGCGATGGATTCAAAGATTACATAACAGGAACTATGACAATGGGGAACTAAGATAATAGTGGCAGTCATTTACAACCCTCCATTAAATGACAGAAGACCCAGACAAGAGTTCGAAGAAACAACATGGCTACCATAACATAATAGAGAGAACAGCTTCAGTTGCCTGCAGGAATCGATCCAGACTCTTATTCATGGGCGATTTCAACCATGGAAAGATAGACTGGGAGAAGGGGGACCCACATGGAGGATGAAGATACATGGGAGAGCTAAACTCTTGTGGAATGGAGTACAAGGAACTTTCTGAGCCACATGTCAAGGGACTCACAGAGATGAGAAGAAATGATGACCAGCTAGACTCGACCTGATGTTCACTTTAATGACTCAGAAATAAGGGAAGTCGATACGAGGCCCCCATAGGAATGAGTGACCCACATGTTTTGACATTTGAGTATCTGGGTAGAAGGTAGGGATAACCTATCCAAGGATGGGAGTGGAAGGGAAAAAGACTAAATTACGAAGAGGAAAATATGACGAGATAGAAAACTCCTAATGGGAATACCATGGGAAACAGAACTCAGAGAAAGACTGTATAGGATATGATGGATTATGTCACTTAGAAGTGTCAGGAGGCTGCAGATAGGTTTATCCCGGTCTAAAAAGTGAAAAAATGAAAAGCAACAGAAGAATCCATGGTTCAGATCAGGAATGTGCAGCAGCGAAGCAATTGAGTAGTAAAAGAACATGGCGAACTACAGGAACAGACAGAACACCAGAGAGCAGGGAGAGATACAGAGGGCCAGAAATGAGTACCTCAGAGTGAGAGGGAAGCAGAGAGGGACAGTATGAAATTGACTTCGCGAGAGTAAAGCCAAGACCACCCAAAACTGCTCCACAGCCCACATAGGAGGAAAACAGCAGTGAAGGAACAAGTGATGGAAAATGAGAAAAAGCGGAGAACAGATACACAGAGAACGACAAAGAGGTGTGTGAAGAACTCAACAAGAATCCAGGAGGTTGTTCATCAACGAACAAGGAGAGGTCCCTGCACTAAAGAGGAGGCAAACCGAGCATCCTGGAGGAATTTTACCTCATCAGTGATGAGTTCAAAAGGAATCGTTGGAGCTGAATGTGTCAACAGGCTGTTGGGCCTGACAGAATCTTACCTACAATGGTGAAACTTAGAACGTCATTTCAGAAAACTAAGTGCGGACGCTTTTCAGGGCGCTTTACACTGCCTATGTGAGACCAGTCTTAGAGTATGCCGTGCCAACATGGAGCCCCACACCTGAAGAAACACATAAGAAAACTGAAAAGGTTCGGATGTTTGCAGCGAGGCTTGTCCCAGAGTTACGAGGGGATGGGATGTGAAGAGCGTCTGAAAGAACTGAACCTTACGACACTAGAAAAAGAAGGGGGAGAGAGGAGTATGATAGGGAACATATAAAAAAAAAACTCAGGGGAATTGACAAATGGCAAATAGATAAAATGTTCACACGTAATAGTAATAGAACGAGGGACATGGTGGAAGCTGGGAACTCAGATGAGTCACAAAAATGTTAGGAAGTTTTTTTTAGCATGAGAGTAGTGGAAAAAGGGGAATTCACTTGGGGAGCAGGTTGTGGATGCAAACCCTATTCATAATTTTAACTTATTAAAATTAGGTATGATAGGGAAATGGGACAGGAGTCATTGCTGTAAACAACCGATGGCTTGAAAGGCGGGGATCCAAGAGTCAATGCACGATCCTGCAAGCACAAATAGGGTGAGTACACACACACACACACACACACACAGAGGAAAGCCTTTGACCAAGTACCCCATAAAAGGTTGATGCATAAGCTGGAGAAACAGGCAGGAGTAACAGGTATGCCGCTCCAGTGGATAAGGAGAAGTACCTAAGCAATAGGAAACAGAGAGTTACAGTGAGGGGTGAGACCTCAGACTGGCGTGAAGTCACCAGTAGAGTCCCACAGGGCTCTGTACTTGGACCTATCCTGTTTCTGATATACGTAAACGATCTCCCAGAGGTATAGACTCATTTCCTCTCAATGTTTGCTGACGACGCCAAAATTATGAGAAGGATTAAGACAGAGGAGGACAGCTTGAGACTTCAAGAAGACCTGGACAAGCTGCAGGAATGGTCGAAACAAATGGCTGTTAGAGTTTAACCCAAGCAAATGTAATGTAATGAAGATAGGGGTAGGAAGCAGGAGACCAGATAAAATGTATCATTTGGGAGATGAAATACTTCAAGAGTCAGAGAGAGAGAAAGAACTGGGGGTTGATATCACGCCAGACACTGTCCCCTGAAGCTCATATCAAGAGGATAACATCAGCAGCATATGCCAGGTTGGCTAACATAAGAACGGCCTTTAGAAACTTGTGGTAAGGAATCTTTCAGAACATTATATACCACATATGTCAGACCAATCCTGGAGTATGCGGCTCCAGCATGGAAGTCCCTATCTAGTCAAGCATAAGACTAAACTGGAAAAGGTTCAAATGGTTTGCCACCAGACTAGTACCCGAGCTGAGAGGTATGAGCTACGAGGAGCGACTGCAGGAATTATAACTCACTTCGTTGGAAGACAGAAGAGTTAGGGGGGACATGATCACCACATTCAAGATTCTCAGGGGAATCGACAGGGTTGATAAAGACAGGGCTGTTTAAACACAAGGGGCACACGCACTAGGGGACACAGGTGGAAGCTGAGTGCCCAAATGAGCCTACAGAGATATTAGAAAGAAACTTTTTTAGTGTCAGAGTGGTTGACAAATGGACATGCATTAGGAAGCGATGTGGTGGAGGCTGACTCCATACACAGTTTCAAATGTAGATATGATAAGCCCATTAGGCTCAGGAAAACCTGTACACCTGTTGATTGACGGTGGAGAGGCGGGACCAAAGAGCCAGAGCTCAACCCCCGCAAGCACAACTAGTGAGTACAAACTAGGTGGTACACACAAACCCAACACACACACACACACACACACAGGGAGTAGGGCTAGCCGATAGCCGAGGGACAGCACGCTGGGCGCGTGATACTGGTGGTCCCGGGTTCGTTCCGGGCGCCGGCGAGAAACGATGGGCAGAGTTTTCTTTCACCTATGCCCCTGTTACCTAGCAGTAAATAGGTACCTGAGAGTAGTCAGCTGTCACGGGCTGCTTCCTGGGGTGTGTGTGGTGTGGAGAAAAAAAAAATAGTAGTAGTAGTACAAAACAGTTGATTGACAGTTGAGAGGCGAGCCGAAAGAGCAGAGCTCAACCCCCGCAAGCACAACTAGGTGGAATACAACTAGGTGAATACACACACACATACCCATTTGATTGGAGAACTGTAAATGAAAACAAACATGGCGGGGAGGAGACGTAACAAAGACGTAACAAAGAGGGAGGAGGAGGACAAGATGTCTCACTGAGGATGCACTCTTTCTAATGTTGAGAGAGATCAGGGTGGAACTACAGGTAATGGGGGAAAGGTAGCCAACCTGCAGGATGAACTGATTGAGGCAAGGGAGGAGATTTAAACCCTGAAAGAGAATCCCCAATATCAGACACGATCCGGCCCTCAGGAAGATGGTAATGTATCTATAGAAGGGACTTCTACCATACAACCCTC
>WNGS01163943.1:74124-124170 GCA_020271785.1 Procambarus virginalis
TTGGCCCTATTCAAAGAGCGTGAAAGAATACACTTAAACAAGCGACAACAGCTGGAGCTACAACGCGACCACGAAAAACAGCAAGCCAACTAGCTCTAAATATCATGAAAGAACTCACGTTGGACGCTACACACCAAGCTCAACTCCAACAAGCTGCAGCTAGTCTTCCTCCAAGTTTCAATGTCTCCCATGCAAGTAAGTTAATGCCCCCGTTCATAGAAACGGAGGTTGATGTTTTTTCACACTTTTGAGACCCTTGCTAATCAACTTAGTTGGCCTGACGACCAATGGGCTACCCTTCTCCGAGTACATTTAACAGGTAGAGCAGCAGTCACACTCAGCACTTTGGCATCGGAAAACGACTACACCACCCTGAAGCAAGCTGTGTTGGACGCCTACCTTCTCTCCACCGAAAGCTACCGACGAAAGTTCCGTGACTACATCAAGGCAAGTACCACCACCTTCTTAGAATTTGCTAACACCAAACGGAGATATTTCATGAAATGGCTGGAGGCAGCACATGTCTCTACTTTTCCAGAGCTTGTCAACCTCATGTTGGTTGAAGAATTCTTGAGGCGTGTACCTCCTCCTGTCCGCCTATACTTAGCAGACAAAGAAGAGACCGATTTGGTGAAATGCGCGAAGTCAGCTGACACTTACAGCCTCATCCACCGGCTGACACCAGAACAACCTACCAGTAAGAAGTCTTGGTACAGCTGCGAGAAAGCGAGCCCAGATCAAGGTACCTCTCAACTGTACTGCAGGTATTGTCGACTCTATGGACATACCATAGAAAAATGTGGTAAGTCCCAATCTAAAGGTAACACAGAATACATTAAGCCTAAACCTACTCCCCCTAAGTCCGGTAAGCCTGTAATGAATATTGGTGTTCATGTTAATGATCTGTCTCTCTTTAGCAAACATCTATATCCAGGAACTATCTCTACCCACGGTTCAGATTCAGAGGGACGTTTGGACTTAAGATCTTGAGGACACAGCGGCTCTACAATCGATCGTCTTGAAATCAGCTGTGCCCAACGTCGCCTACACAGGAGAGACTGTCTTCATCACTGACCTTACTGCTACTACTCCTTATCCTCTCGCCAGAGTCCACCTGGATTGTCCCTTCGTGACCGGTGAAGTCCAAGTCGCCGTCAGGGAAAAGCCTTTTCCCATGCCTGGAGTGCAACTTCTCCTAGGCAACGACTTGGCAGAAGACCAACAACCGACCAACTTGATCGTCAAGGACATATCCCAGGTGAGCAACTCTGTGTTGGATAACCCGATTTTTAAGCATGTTCCAGCAAAGGTTCAAGAGAGTGATGAAGTTTCTCCTCCTGTTATGGTGACCACCCGTGCTCAAGCTGCACGACCACAGCCAGCTGACTCTACTGCTACCGCTGTCCCTCAAGACCCTTCGAAACTACCCCCTAATCTGACCGCTTTGGAGTTCCGTAAGTTACAGAGAGAAGATCTTACCTTGACACCATTATTCTTTCAGGTTGAGACCCAATCCGACAGTGTTCCTGGGTTCTTCTTGGAGAACGAATTACTCTATCGCAGGTATAGACCCAGTAAACTGAAGGACGAGGACGATTGGGCAAACATTGAACAACTAGTGATTCCTACCAGTCTGCGGCCCACGATTCTACACCTGGCCCACGGAGCTCTATCACACTACGGGTTTAACAAGACATACCATGGGATTCGCCATGACTACTACTGGCCAGGTATGGTTAATGACGGAAAGAAATTTGTTCAAATGTGCCACGTGTGTCAGAAAGCCGGGAAACTAAACGTTTCAGTTCCCAGAGCACCACTGATACCCATCCAGGTGCCTGAGGAACCATTCCACAGACTTATTATTGACTGTGTTGGTCCTTTGCCTCGGACCACTGCCGGCAACGCCTATATCTTAACCATCCTGTGTCCTACCACCAGATTCCCGATAGCAGTTCCAGTGAAAAATATTACAGCTGCTACAGTGGTGAAGAATCTACTGAAAATCTTCACCCAGTATGGATTTCCGAGGGAGATTCAGAGCGACTGTGGTACCAACTTCATCAGTGATCTCTTCAAACGGACTCTGGAGGAGTTCAACATCAAACAGGTACTGTCCAGCCCCTATCATCCTGCTTCACAGGGTTCTCTTGAACGTAGTCATCAGACTATCAAGGCACTCTTGAAAAAGTTTTGTAATGAGACCTCAAAGGATTGGGATAGGCAACTTGATCTCATCATGTGTATTTTCAGAAGTCTTCCCAACGAGTCACTAGGAGTATCTCCTTATGAGATGCTCTACGGACGTAAGTGCCGTACACCTCTCAAGGCTTTCAAGGATTCTCTACGTGATGCCACATTCAGTGAGCATCAGAATGTGCCCCAGTATCTTCAAAACCTCCGACACATTCTAGAGAGGGTCCATTCCTTTGCCAGCAACAACCTACAGAAAGCCCAGGAGAGGATGAAAACTCGTTACGACCAGCACTGCCTAGTAAGGAAGTTTAAACCGGGAGACTTAGTTCGTGCCTATTTCCCTATCCCAGGTTCTCCTTTACAGAACAGGTTCTCAGGACCCTACCGTGTTAAAGAGTGCCGGAACAACTTCAACTCCGTTCTCGAGACCCCCGATAGGCGGCGGAAGACCCAGCTGTGCCACATCAATCTGCTCAAGCTCTACCATGGAGTTCCTCCCACTGTGTTAACCAACTTCACCTCATTTGCAGGTCCATACAGCCACAGTGAGACCTTCCCTGCTTCTCCTTCCGAAAGCACTGACACTGAGACAGCGCTTTCTAATTCGGAAATCCTTACTGACATATATAATCACTTTCAGGACTGTAATTGTGCTCCTTTATCATATTCTAATACTATTCTCGCCTCGCCAGATATCACCAAGTCTCCCATCCTCCATATCGACGCCAGTGGTACCGGCAACGTGGGTGACCTGGTACACCAAGGCGAAGAGACTCTACGTACCAACTACCATAAACGACACCACGAGCAACAAGGAGCTACTCATTGTCCTGAACAGGCGACACTTTCCTCCACACCTGCAAAGTACTCAGTCCACCACCATCTACATGGACCACAACCATCTTCACTTCTTACAGCCAGCCCAACTCAACCATCGACTACTTCTACAATGGGCTTGCCAGCTACATCATTTCAGCCTGGAGATTGCTACACCCAGGAGTCTGACTACATCATATCAGACGCCCTCTCCAGCATCACTGAGGTGGAGCCTACTCCACCTATCACTCTACCTCCCATGAACGTGACTTCACAAGAACCGCAGGCTTCGGGGGAGAGTTGTGACGATAATCTCTTCCCAGAGATTGAACCTGCTCTTTCTTATTATCATCACGTTCTACATAATACTCAAGATACGTTTTACAGTGGCTTAAACATATATATATCAAGACAGCCAAACGCACCTGCAACTTCCCCTCCCCCCATTCCTGCACACCTGGTCGACGCGCCGAACCCTTCAACTGCCAAACTACCTGTGACCGGCCTCCCTGCATTCTCATTGGCCGTTCGAGAACTCACCACTTCAGTTCTACACCAATTACCTTCCTCACCAAGGCAACGTCAGGATCACTGGCAGCTCTACTAGTCAGAATATCTCGTGCTCTCATGCTATGAACACCTATTTGACTCACCTCGTGTGGTCAAGTAGAGGCTTATAGCTAGTGCATATATTCCCAGCACCATTATTATATATTGTTTATTATATATTTCCCTTGTGTTCAATATTGCCCTCCGGTTAACGTAATTTACTTTTATGTTATTTCTTGTTCATTTGTTATACAGTCACGTTATTCAGCCAAGAAATTGTCTTTATTTTACTTTGCATTTTTTTAGATTTATTAAATGTCATTTTTATCTTTTGTGTTTTCGTGTATCTTACCTTACCTTACCACAGAGTATCAGACAAGCAGTCATTCTTTTTTTTCTCTTTTTTATATAACTTACATATTTGTGACCCAGCATTGACATCTGCCATTTGGAAGACTGCTGACCACCATTTCCAACACGTTACCATCACAAATATATATATATATATATATATATATATATATATATATATATATATAGAGAGAGAGAGAGAGAGAGAGAGAGAGAGATAAAATGAGATAGAAAGGAGAGATAAATAGAGAGAGATTGACAGAGTGAGACAGAGATTGGTGTTGGAAATAAACCAACATTTAATTAACGTTGTGTGCTAGGTATAGCATTTATTAATCGTACTAATTTGTAGAACTAAAATAAATTAATATTTTCCTTTCTGAGCATCATTTACCAAATTCTTCCCTCTTAGGATGGCGGTATTGCATCAGATAATACCCAGCAGAGGTATAAATACTATCAACATACCAGCATGCCAGAGAATTGAATAATATTCTCGACTTTTGTCAGTATTCTTTACCAGAATTACTAACTGACAATATAACCTGTAGTGATCAAATAACAACATGTTATCAGCTAAAACATCGGTAAATAACAGTAAATCTGTTATCTTAAATCAACAGGGAGGAAGCAGAAATTTCTCTCCATTTCTCGTTTAATAAGAACGCTGTTCATATTAATTACTATTTGACGAGAATTTAAATAATATCTAACTCCCTAAAACTGCAACCCTAGTCTTATTAATTCATTAAGTAGAATTTTCAAAAGGAAAAGAATTTTCCATTTCTACTGTAACACAAGACGTAGTATTGTCTCGTCCAACGCTCCGCCCGTAATTATCTTACTTAAACCTAATTCCATGAATCCCAGAGCTAACTCTAAACTGAGTCTCACGCCACGAGGTCTTAGCCGTTCGATCGGCTAAGACTCTACAGCCACTGACGTCGTACTAGGCTTGCTAGCCAATTCAAGGGATCTCTTTACGCCGCCACCACCAGACCAGTAACCAAAGCTGTCAATTAATCGGGGTCTGGACCAATTAATAAATCATTTAACCCTTGGGGCTTAATCCCTAAATTACTTGGAAAAGGGAGATGAATTTACGTTAAGTGTGGGAATTACTCAAGTAAAACAAAGGAATATATTTGGGAGTTAAGATAGCAAACTTGCTTGTAGTTGTTAGTTTAGTTCATTTATTATGCACCCCATACTCATCTTGTGGGCGGTACTGGAAAAGGTTACAGAGGCACATAATGGGCTCAGGGACTGAACCCCACAATTTATTTAGCTAAGCAAGTTACAATCTTGATGAGCTAGTTACAAAATTCAATATATATCGTCACATCAACAATGGGTTCGAGATCGATCACAAGTACAGTTTCTAAATTAAGCAACTGACGTATGTGGAGAGCTAGTGTCACAATTTATATGTTTGTCCTGCACACCGCCCCCTATCCAGTAGGCAGCGGTGGATACGTTACAATCACTTAATTACTACCTACAGTTTGCAAACTGGGGGATAATTAGCTAAAATTTATGGTAGCAGATCATTTTGAATGAAATATTTACACATCGCTGGAACATTGGTTTTAGAATTGTCTCGAAATTCACGTATCTTTTCGCACTCCATCACATAGTGACGGAGGGCGTGCGAATAATTTTGTTGATACAGATTACATTTGGTCAGGAATACATCGACAGATGTTGAGAATTCCCAGAGATACTTGTAACCGAGTTTAAGCCGAGCAGTAGTAACATCTAGAAGTCTGCTGATTTTATTGGATGATCCATAGATGTGTGGCTCCTCTTGCATAATAGTATGATGATAGATGGAATTACTGGTGTGAATTTCACTTTGCCTCAGATCTACAAGATCTTGTTGATCTGAGGCTTGTGGTATTAATACTGATTCATTGCAATATCCAGACTCGTGGAGCCTGATTGGCAGGACAATAAGTACATAATATCATTGATGGAGATACTAAAAAATACGAACGGGAAAATCTTAACAAGAGTTTATTATCAAAAGCTAAGAAATGTAAAATAATAAGCACTCCCTAACAATCACTCCCTAAATGAACTTAGTTTCCTATAGAAGCAGACATGAGATTACTCTACTAAACTTCACTGCAACTTTTACCTTAACTATGAAACCAGCCGATGGAGTGCTGATCTCTGGAGAGGTGAGAATGGTTGACCTCTCCAGCTGCTGCCCAAAACCACACTGATCTCGCCTAGCTCTCCTCACAACTGAGGCTAGTGAGTATTACTCCGCCAGGTTTAATGAATTTACTAAGCATGGTTTAAATTGAACAACTAATCTCTATTGTACTGAACAACCCAGATGGTTGAATTCTTATTAAACTGATGGTAATTGTACAGGCATCTTATGGAAAGGCTAATTTCCAATTACAATATTTTCTAGTGAACTGAATTTGTACATTACGAATTACTAAATATAGGAGATTGTGGTCACGTCAACCGCGTGACCTCCTACTCATGACGTCACTTCATAATAACGGTGTATGAACCCTGATCTCAACCTCTACCTTCATGTTGGCCTAGCCTACATACTTAATCAAATTAGTTGTTACTGTAATTACTGTGATTGTTAAATAATTCATTACTTGTTGCACTAAAACAAAGGAAACGGCCATCTTGTATTCAGCCTCCTCTCTAATCCCTTTAATCCCTGGGGATATGACCCTTCCTGGCTACTCAGGTAGAAACTCTCGTCTGACTGCAACTTTGCAAAACCCCCATGGACCAATGTGCCTATGACTGAGAATCTATAATAAATCATTTCTACAACAAACTAGTTTGTTACACTACTGAAACATGAGTATGCATGTGCAGGCGAGACGGGTTGAAGGAGGAGGAGGGAGAGACTTGGCCAAGAGACTTCCGTACGGCAACAAGTACTGACAGGGAGGAGACACTTTCGCAAGCTACGCAATCAGCCTTTGAACCCCAGAAGTGACTCACACCCCAGAGGGTGGTAGCCTCGGCTACCATCCTCTTTTGTCCGGTCGTGTTGGTCGAGTGGTTAAGGTGTCCTGTATGCCAGATGCAGAGTGCTCCTGGCAGTATGGGTTCGAGTCACTTCTGGGCTGTGAGTTTTCAGTTGCATATATGCCTGGTTCAGGCAAGACAATAACGTCTCTTTTCAGGCGATTAACAGTGAACAAACAACAGGGCTCCATCAAGGAACATATAATCTCTTCTTACAACCAGACCATCACCAGAGAAATTTAAACAAGCAACACAGAAATCATCGATAGATACAGCGATAGCAGGAGACTCGACATCAGCGAGGCCCTACACATCAAGAAGTCAACACCAGCAATCAACAGCCAATTAGCACATAACTATATTCTACCCACTTCAAGACCCAGAACTAACATAGAAGCAGCAAGAGTAATATATCAATATAGAAGCAGTAAATATGCAATACATCCATTGTTTCGTGTTTTGTCTTATGTCACCTCACCCAGAAACATTGTGTCATATCACTTCACCCAAAAACGAATTTAAGCATGAAATGATGTGTCTAAAAACCTGTTTTTGAAATGTGAGAAGTCCTTGGGAAATGCTTTTAGGCGCCAGACCATAAAAAAAATGAGAAACTGAAGTTTGGAGAGTTTATTTTTCAATTACCCCGATAGTGAATAAAAACGTAAGAACTATTGCGAAGATTCGTTTTAGAATCATTAATCTTACCCTTTTGGTCATATTCAACAATATATGATTACAAGAATAACTGCTACCAATATATATATATATAGTTTTACTTATATTACCAGTATTTCTCCAGTATTCTCGTTGTAGTCACTACACATACAGATTCTAAACAACGTGGAATAATCTCTCAGTATTTCATATAAATGCATACTTGAAATTTTGGAGACACTGTTGGCAAATGTCTGATCTCGTTACATGAATGCTTATTTCACCGCTAATGCCATAATTAATGTAAGCTTTCACTTAGACTCCTGTGATAAACAAGGGTGACTGGCTTCGTGTAGCAGTAATGCTGATAAATGGGAGAGTGCCAGACAGGCAGTCTTATACTATGTGGCCTGATTGGCGTGGGTGTCTGAGGGTCCTGAGTGTTTGCCAGCCTGCGTGGGCTTCTGCGGTAGGGTTTGGTGTGAAGGGATCCGTGATGGTGCCAGCGTTTGATCCACCTGTACACTGTGGATACGCTGAACCCCGTGGCTGTGGACACTTCCCGAGCTGTCATGCCCAGGAGCCACAACCACACGATCCTGGAGCGCTTAGAGAGCACCGCAGAGTTGGTTAGGAATGGTTGCCCCATCCTCGGCGCCTCTGTTAAATAGCAGTTTGATTGAATAACTTTTGTACTGTATTCGCAAAAGCCTAAAATGTACATAAAAATTGGGATTAAAAAAAGTACTTTTTATAAAAACAATGTTAATAAGAGCTTATTAGTATGATGCAACAATCATGTTATGTTTTACCTAATTAAACGAATAGTCTTGAAGTGCATACGATTAAATTATATTTATGTAAACGAAACCTTGTTACGGAAGGGATTTAGGTATATATTTTAAAATAAACACCATTACAACAAAAAGTCCTATTTAAAGGCGGATCAAAAATTGAAGACCTTCTTTTGGGACATCATTTTATCTAACCTGTGATTAATTAGCAGATATCTATTCGTGTAAATTTAATTTTAATTAAATTTAGCCACATAGATATCATGTGACATGGAGCCATGTAAATTTAGCCACATAGATATCATGTAACATAGGGCCATGTATATTTAGCCACATAGATATCTCCTAACTAATCACAGTGAACAATTAATTCATAAAGATGATGATAACCATTGTACTTTCATACACTTTTACAGCTTGTATAAATAGTATCATCACTGACCCGTGTCCCAAGAGGGGGAAGTCTTACCTATTTGCCCTCTCGCTAAAAAATAAACAACTTAAATAAAGTTAAACAGTTTTTCTAACCATCAAAGTGCATTAGGCAAGAACTACTGGACTCCCCCATTAAACTACCACCTGTTACTTCATCCATCGGAATATTGGTTGGTTATTAATTCATATTAATATATAAACTAATTAATACAATTAGTTACTACACAGTTACACTGCCCACCTCAAGACCCCGGGCCAAGGCAGAAGCAGAACAGAATAACCATGCACCAGGAACGGAAGCAGCCAACATATGTTGAGCATAAGCATAACATGTCTTTCTTCTGCAAGCATGTCACACTCTATGTTGATACATTTAATACCTCATTAATATCCCCCTATGCAATGTCATTCACCCATATGTTATCTAAACACATGACCATAAGAGGATATAACTAAGTGCTAAACACTGTAGAATTTGTCTTTGAGAACGTGACTTTACGAAACACATCCAGGCGTCAGACCCAATAAAAATTTAAATGAACTTTGGAGAGTTAATTGTTTAATTTCCTGTTTCAGTGAAGAAAACCCTAAGAAATATCAAGGCGAATCGTGTCAGAATCATAAATATTAAATTAATTTTTAAAAGAAAGACTGCGATCAAAATATATTATTATATAACTATACTTTATGTTAACTATATGTAAGTAGGCCATGTATATTTAGCCACATAGATATCTCCTAACTAATCACAGTGAACAATTAATTCATAAAGATGATGATAACCATTGTACTTTCATACACTTTTACAGCTTGTATAAATAGTATCATCACTGACCCGTGTCCCAAGAGGGGGAAGTCTTACCTATTTGCCCTCTCGCTAAAAAATAAACAACTTAAATAAAGTTAAACAGTTTTTCTAACCATCAAAGTGCATTAGGCAAGAACTACTGGACTCCCCCATTAAACTACCACCTGTTACTTCATCCATCGGAATATTGGTTGGTTATTAATTCATATTAATATATAAACTAATTAATACAATTAGTTACTACACAGTTACACTGCCCACCTCAAGACCCCGGGCCAAGGCAGAAGCAGAACAGAATAACCATGCACCAGGAACGGAAGCAGCCAACATATGTTGAGCATAAGCATAACATGTCTTTCTTCTGCAAGCATGTCACACTCTATGTTGATACATTTAATACCTCATTAATATCCCCCTATGCAATGTCATTCACCCATATGTTATCTAAACACATGACCATAAGAGGATATAACTAAGTGCTAAACACTGTAGAATTTGTCTTTGAGAACGTGACTTTACGAAACACATCACAGGCGTCAGACCCAATAAAAATTTAAATGAACTTTGGAGAGTTAATTGTTTAATTTCCTGTTTCAGTGAAGAAAACCCTAAGAAATATCAAGGCGAATCGTGTCAGAATCATAAATATTAAATTAATTTTTAAAAGAAAGACTGCGATCAAAATATATTATTATATAACTATACTTTATGTTAACTATATGTAAGTAGGCCAACAGAAGACAATCTCAATCTCAGCGATCTTCACCTCACCCTGACCAAGTACTTCTTAATTATATTCCAAGCATATATAAATATATATATATATATATATATATATATATATATATATATATATATATATATATATATATATATATATATATATATATATATATATATAAATATGACCGAAAAAGTAAGATTAATAATTCTAACACGAATTTCTCAATTTTCCTTATGTTTGTTTTTACTGATGACGGTAAATGAAAAATCAATTCTCCAAAATTCATTCTTTATTTCTTAGTCTGACGCGACACTTGAACGCGTTTCGTAATAACTAATTACATTTTCAAAGACTTTTAGTTTTCACACACAACTATAACCTGAAAGCACTAAACAGTTCTTTACTATGCTATGATTTAAACAGCTTTCATCTTTCATTTTATACCCGCGTTTTGGGTGAGGTGATATGTTACAACAGTTTTTAATGAGGTGAACAAAACTTTCAACAAAGGACAGAACACGAAAACAATGGATATTAACTGGATATTAACTGGGTAAATTGAAGGTATGAATGAAAGTAACTGCGGAAGGGCCTATTGGCCCATATTTCTTGATGCTTCTATATTGGAGCGGGGTCTTGAAGTGGGTAGAATGTAGTTGTGCATTAATTGACTGTTGATTGCTGGTGTTGACTTTTTGTCAAAAAGTCAACACCAGGCTTGTTTGCATTTGTGTTCCTCACGTGTTGCCCCAAAAAATGAGGTGATTTGATAAAATGCTATGCCCAAGATTACCATCCGAGTGCCGGCGGGGAAGTGGTTCATATAGCCTTGGCAATCACTTCCATATGTCCGGTCGTGATGGTCAAGTGGTTTAAGGCGTCCCTGTACATACCAGTTGCGTTGCTCCTGGGAGTATGGGTTCGAGTCACTTCTGGGGTGTGAGTTTTCAGTTGTATCTAGTCCTTGGGTCCATTCAGGCTTGTTTGCATTTGTGTTCCTCACGTGTTGCACCCAAAAATGAGGTGATTTGATATAATGCTATGCCCAAGATTACCATCCGAGTGCCGGCGGGGAAGTGCTTCATATAGCCTCGGCTATCACTTCCTTATGTCCGGTCATGATGGTCAAGTGGTTTAAGGCGTCCCTGTACATACCAGTTGCGTTGCTCCTGGGAGTATGGGTTCGAGTCACTTCTGGGGTGTGAGTTTTCAGTGATATATATATATATATATATATATATATATATATATATATATATATATATATATTAGTATATTTTGGTAGCAGTCTTTCCTGTAGACATATATTATTAAATATGACCGAAAAGAAAGATTAATAGTTCTAACACGAATTTTCTCGATCTTCCTTATGTTTCTTTTTACTGTTGATGGTTAATGAAAGAATGATGTAGGTGTTCGGCAGTCCTCCCAATGGCTGGTGTCAATGCCTATCCCATTTAAAAAAAAGATGACTGCGTATCTGTTGTGTCCTGTGACAAAGTAAGGAAAAACACACAAAACAAATAGCATGAACAATGAAATTTTAATTAACTTGAAAATATGAACAAAGATAATCTCTTGGCTATGTACAGTGCAAACAAACAAGTCAAAAAATAATATAAAATTAAGAACTGTGGTGACGTTACTCTACAAATGAATAAAGAGAAGAAAAGAATTAAACAGGTGCTGAGAATAAAGCGCTAGCTGAGAACATCCACTAATAAACAGAGCGTATATCAGTTGGTTGTTTCAGCTTGAGAGCACAGGATATTCTAAACTCCAATGGCTGGTCCAGGCCCAGACATCGGCACGGTAGATGGTGCTGAGGTGCAGAGGTGCAGTGGTGCAGACGTCGAGTCACCAATCAGAAGCAGGCTGGCTGGAAGTGGTAGTTTGGTGATCGACAACGATGGAGGGGGGAGGTGGAGAGCGAGTGTCTGATACGTATGTGCTTGTCAGGAACGTATTTTACTCAATACGTATTACACTTGCTTGTAGTATCTAGATGTTGTAGATGTACTGAAGTAACATGACGATAGGAAAGAGCAGGCCAAATCTCTCTTGAAGGAGATTATCGTAACAATATATATATATATATATATATATATATATATATATATATATATATATATATATATATATATATATATATATATATATATATATATGTATATATTTTGGGAAAAACCTGCTGAGATTGATATAAGAGGAGACTACCAGGGACTTGTACTGAACTAAATTAAAATTTACTGTCTGCAAAGTAATTCAACTAAAATCTCTAGCTTGGGTTGTAAATCCTAGCTCCTCTTTTCCTAATGACAGATTATGGGCTGTAAGGGGCAGGTGGGGTGAGTGAATTAGTTGATAGGTTGATTGCAGTTCCACATCCACCTGCCAACAGGTATCTCACATCAGCTTTTATTTTATACAAGGATAAGATTTAATAAATTCAGTTATTTGACTGAACACTGGCTCTGTTTAAATCTGAGATTTAAACATACACAGTCTAGCCTAGCACCATAGCAATTAACAGCCAATACACTTATACTATAAGCAATACAACACTTTAAATTGTAAATTGTAAAGTATGATAAATGAACTAAATATGGTCTGAGTACTGTTAACTAAGTACTAAAATTATATTCAATTAAATGAACTTTATGATTACTTAACAAATAACTAAGCAAGCAATTGTTAACTTAATTTATATAATCAAGTATATATGCAATGTATTTATGTTCAATGTATATGATTAAATACAGTCAGCTTGCTGAATCTCTTCCAACACTCTGGACACTCATGAGTATTTGTTTATTTATTGTAACAACTTTTCTGACAGTGGACACTTATGAGGTTTAGTGCTGGATAAGAATCTGCTGTACCACAATATTAATAAACTTACAGAAATATGAGGCTTTGCCTCGCTTTATTACCGACAATCAGACTTATAGAATATTAATGTTATACAAGCATTCAATTGGCCAATTAATATGCTACTGTCATAACATTCAATAAACTTATCTGAAGCCGGGTGCCTGTCTGACAAAGTGTGCCAGACTGAAGAACTCTCTTGTAGTGAGTTTAAGCACGATATTTTATATCACAGCATTGCTGTTTGATGTACGGGTAGCATTGCTACGGATATTAACTGCGTTGCAGAAGAATGATGTAGATTAGGGTAGGAGGTGGAGACTGCATCACTGAGTACTCCACTTCACTCTTATTTTACATAAATGTTCTAGGATTTTCCTTGTTGATATATTGTCCAGGTACTCCCCCAGTTCTAGAGAGTGTTCACTGGTGATAATGATATTAGATAAGGTGTCCTTGAGCTGAATAATGTTCGCTAAGGGACCGTCACCCTGTTCACAGTTGTGTAAACAAACGCGTTCTGCTGCGGGGTTGTGGTGGGCGCTTCTTGTTCCCAAGATGCCCCTCCCACTCTCCCTTGAGAGGTTGCTTCAATGAATATTGATTGATTATTTTTACAGTCTAGACTTATGATTGAGATAAGATGTGAATATAATAAAATTAGATATAGGATTTAAAGATTATAAGTAGTACTTGATAATACCACTGATTCTTAATAAGGATTCGATTTTATCTCTACCGGATATTACATCATTGTTCCAATAGATTATTAATTAACAAATCCTTCTAGAAGCTTCTGGATCCTTGAGAGAACATGCACAAAGTCACGTAGGCATCTATAGGGCCCTATGGCGTACGTTATCATTGTGGCATCATCATCTAGGATCAAGCTATATATAATGAATCTATTGTGATTCTGATATGATTCTGATATGATTTTGATATGATTTTGATATGATATAGATATGATTTGATATTATATAGATATGATACATTTCTTAGATGATTATTAGATATGGTGGGTAAAATTTCCCACATCTTCCAGAGGGAGAGAACTGGCACAGAGTCCTATACTAAGGACAGTAGTAACCATATGTATTTATTTACTCTCCATCGGATTGATAATACAAGTGCAAATTTGCTTGCACTTTTGTGTGGCTGTCCGTTGTGGACGATTGTGCCTGTTAGGAGTCTGTGGGTCATGTGTAGTTAGAAGGTCTTGAGGTCTCTCAGGATCTAACTGCAGCTGGCTCACTGATTCCATGTGGATGAGTTGTCCAATGTCTTCAGGGAAGTTGTTCCTTTAGACAGGATCTTGACTATTCTCAAAATCCCCTGGCTATCTGGATGGACTGAGACAACTTTACCTAATGGCCAGTCAGCCCTAGGGCCATCACTGTCTACCAAGACAATATCGCCAGGTTGGAGATTAGATATATTATGTGGGACATTGGCCCCATAGTGATGTTCTCGTAGAGATGTAAGATTTCTTTTGTCCAAACATCATTCCATTTTTGGATTATGCTGGACAGATGCTTATACCCCTGAACCAACTCGCTCTGACCCACATATGAGGGATCTCTGATCTCATCATCCCTAGAGATGGTACTGGAGTCAGAAGTCTTCCATACATTAGGTGTGCAGGACTTAATGGCTCATGTTGAGTAGGATCATCAGACAAGTAAGTCAACGCCGGTTATTCACCCTTGATTCTATTTCCGTGATACTGTCTGGAGTCTTGAAGATTGATTTTCTGACGGTGTAGAGATTTTCTCAAGGATCTTTTGACAGTTCCTATTAACCGTTCATACAANGGTGGTGATGATGGCTTACAAGTTGGTGCCTGAAGAACATAGGCAGAGGTTTCGTAACCTTAAGAAAACAGCCGAGGACACTTTTATAGAGTTTGCTTGCATTATGGAGCGATTATTTTACAAATGGTGGGCGTCTCGTAAGGTTCAGACTAAGGAGCATCTGGAACAACTTATTCTGTTGAAAAATTGCAAGAAGTGTCTATCAGGGGATGATAAAAAGTACTTGGAGGAACAGCAAGTAGAAATTTTGGGTGCTGCAGCCACTATGGCTGAAGTATACATTTTAATCCATAGCCCCTCTACAAGATGTGTTACAAAGATCTACTAAAAACCTTTACCAAGTATAAGCAGAAGGAGAGAACCATTCAGTCTGATGCCGTTAAGACAACCTCAGGTAGTCCAAGACGAACAAGTCCAAGAAGAGACGTAGTGTATTGGGAAGAAAGGACACGTGTCTGCTAAGTGTAAGAGTAAGGTAGGTAATGACCCGCAAAGGAAAGTTATGCTGGTGAGTTGTGTAACACCTCCAGTGGAAAACCGTTCTCTGTGGACAAATATGAGGGAGAAACCAGGATTGTTTGCCCCATACACTTCGACAGGGTATGAATCTAGTGACAAGACTGGCAGGTCAGTAATAATTTTCAGAGATATTGTGGAGCATCCCCATCTCTG
Source organism: Procambarus virginalis (assembly GCA_020271785.1). Taxonomy (NCBI): domain Eukaryota; kingdom Metazoa; phylum Arthropoda; class Malacostraca; order Decapoda; family Cambaridae; genus Procambarus; species Procambarus virginalis. Next base: position 89,824 of record WNGS01163943.1, read on the forward strand.
ATATTGAAGAACTCATTACCCAAGGAAGGGCCTACTGGAGGGGAAGTAAAGAGTCATCTTAGGTGAGTTTCCCTCGACTTTGTACCTTGCCCCCTTAGTAGATGTTCATTTGGACTCACCATATTTCAATGGCAGGTGTTCATTGGCAGTAGTAGACGATCTTCCTATTGAAAGGATAGAGGTAATACTGGCCAATGGCTTAGCTTTGGACAGTAACCATCCTATAGTTGTTGCAGATCCTGTAGAAGATGTGGTAAAGCCAGTAACAGCAGGTCAAACCTGATCCCTGGTAAAGACTCAGATGGGAGTGGATGATTTGGTTAACCCTACACCTACCCCATAGGCTGCCAACAGTACTATATCTAACTCTCTAGACTTTACTCCTGAACCGAAGCACTGGACTAGGGCAACCTTAATTACGGAGCAGGAGAATGACCCCCAGGTGCAAGCACTCACAGACACTGTAGAGTCTGGTGCAAAGACAGGTGACCAGTGCTTCTGGCAGGACAAGGTACTGTGTCGGAGGTATCGACAAAGAACACCCCAGACTCCAGAAGTAGGTACACAAGTAATCGTGCCCTCAGTGTTCAGGACCAAGCTGCTGGGAACAGCCCATGCTGGATTATATTATAGATATTGCAGGATTGCGGAAGTTATCCATCGCCTAGTCAGATATTTCTTCTGAGTCTTCTGTATTTACTTCCTCTTTCCCATAACATCAGTGCTAAATGAGTCATTGGGTCATGGATGCGCTGGACTCGTTATCTAAACACAAAGGCAGGTTGTTTACTGCATGGGAACTAGCCAAAGTGAACCTGTTACATTCTCAGTTAACTGCCAAGAAGAAATACGACAACAAAGCGACACCCAAGGAATTTCAGGTAGGAGACCTAATACTGGTATATTCTTCAACGGTAACAGGAAGCTTGAGTACCACATTTATTGGTCCTTACCCTGTTCTCAAGAAAGTTAAAGCTGCTAACTATATTCATAGCACTCCAGAAAGAAGGAAGAAGCAGATGTTGGTACACGTGAACATGGTGAAGCTGTACCAAGGACGGGACATTCGCCCACTGACGATACCGGTCACACCGCGACCAAGACCAAGAGGTGATGGAGGATGTTGGTAAGCAAGTAGCATCGAATTCAGAGAGACTGCTGAATCATCTACCTACCAACTTAACTCACGTTCCTGAGGAGCAGGAGCGATCCTTCATAGAGTTAAAAACGCAATATAAGTTTCAGAGATGCTCCAGGTCTGATGACCGTCTTGAAGCACGACGTTTTCCTTGAGGAGGACGTTAGACCAATAAAACAACATCCATACCCACCAAATCCCCGCAAGAAGGTTATCTTTTTTAAGACATGTAATTGGTGAAGGATGGATCGTCCCGAAGAACAGCAACGTAGAAGCCGTCCTTGAGTGCCCGATCACTTCAACACTTCACGGGCTGAAGAGTAAAGGACTAAGGTCCTACGAAACAGTCGGCTGTACCCGTTGTAGCATTTTCTCCTAACGATACTCCCTCTCCTCTAACCAGGGGGGATATCGCAAGGCGAAATACCGGGACACAAAAGACTTTTTCGCTCAGTCTTCTGGTAGAACTCTCTTCTTCTGCCCCCAGGAGGCAAGTGAGAGTTTGACTCCATTACTGAGAGAAATACTTTTTGTGCTTTTTTCCAAACTTTTTTTCTCACACACACGAGTCGAAAAGGGAAGATAAAAAACTATAACTTTGTTTTTCTTCCCCCATTCTTGAATGTTAAAAGTGTTGGAAGTGTCGTTGAATTGTAGAGCCAGACTGGAGATTGACGCAGTACGAGCAAAGAGAACACGAGAGGTCTCACCAAACCAACCCTCGACATCGAAAGCAAGGAGACCTGCAGTGGAGACAGAGTTAACTGTTTCCGAGTCCCTCCCGGAAACAATTACGGAAGGTCTCAAGGATTCTCTCCCTAACACCTCCGAAGAGGAGTGGGAGTATGGAATACTTGAGATCCTAAACAGATATAAACAGAGACCTCAACTTCCTGAAGGCACCCTCCAAGGAGTCTGGAGAGACAGAGAGTATGGACGGGACCAGGGTCGAAAGCACTTGAACACTTGCCGTTCACTCCAAATCCGGAGGACCTCCTCCAGGAGAGTGATATAACAGTCCAAGTACACAAAATGATGGAAAGATCTGACCTCTATGAGGTTAACAGTTTTTTCCAACAGGAGGACTTAGAAATTATATCCCTGGTAAAGCCGATCTTCACAACTATAGAATATTTAAAAGACAGGTTGACGTTCGTCCAACGGGCAGTGAGGCTAAACACAGTCCCTGAATACCTTGCCCTACAGGTTTGTTTCCCATTTTTTCAGCAGGTCTCCCAATCCTACCAGGTCTAGCCAGCTGTCTAAACAGAGTGAACTTGGAACAGGCCAGAGCGTCTATGGCGACATACACGCTCCTTCTCAAAGCCTCGCATACGAGAGAAATGGCCAAAATAGAACTCATCGTAGCCCGCCTCCTAATACGAGGTTGGGATCAGGTAAGAATAGGTACGGCCCTATGGGAAGGTTTCAGACGAAAGACAACTCCGAAACCAGGGACCCTCGAAAGACCATACGATGGAAGTCTGATGATGCGCTCGGGACAGACGTCACACAGGTATGAAAGTTTCTTCTCAAACCCTCAGGAAGGTACGCTGCAGAGCCTGACTACAGCAGTGGGCAAAGCCCTAGGCCTAGGAGCCATAGAACAAGTGCAACAACAAAAACAAGCGGCCCCAAAACCCTTACGTTCAGTACTCTGATGAACGATGACGATGATGTCCCTCTGTCCCCGATTCTAGGCAAGCCTGCCCCACAACAACCCCCTTCCCACCCAGAACAGATTCGAACAGGAGGAAGAGCCCGAAGAGACTGAACTTCCAACGGGACACCTCGGCGAACAACAACAACAACAGGCAAGGTAGGAATAACAGAGACAGGTCACGAGAAGGATGGAGAAATTCATCACGAGACAAACCGGGTGGAAACCAGACGAGGAACAACAGGGACAGATATAGAGACAACCGAGGCCAGTGTAACAGGAATGGGACCGGCAACCACACAGGCCAGAACAACAGGATCACCCCAGGAGACAACAGAGGCAATAACAGCAGAGACTACACCTCCTGGAACAACAACAATAGCAGGGACAACAGACAGGGAGGTAATAATAATAATAGGGGCCATAATAATAATTTCTTCAGAAACAGAAACAGGGGCAGAGGCAACAATTGGAACCAGGAGAACAACAACAGACCCAAGCGCTGGAACAGCACGAACCGAGACCAACAAGGAAGAGACAGAGACAGAGGGTGGAACGGTGGAGATCGGAGAAACTCAGGAAACGACAGGAATTAAGGCAGAAAAGAGGACAATTGAAACAGACAGTTGTCTCGGAGGTACCCCTTACTGAACAGGAGAGGAAACTGTTGGAAAAGGGACTTACGTTCGTGATAGGCCCTCCGGCGCGTAAGAAGAGGGAAGATGCGATAGAGGATCTGTGCAACAACTTGGAAACTAGTATCAACCAAGTTTGGAGCAACCTCCGGCCGGAGCAAGGTAAGTCACAGGGAGCAATTAAGAGAACTAAACTCTCCCTCTCTTTTAGGTACCTCCACCCCAGCAAACCAGTCCAGTGCCCAAACTACAACCTAGTAGGCCTTAAACCGGTAATCCAGCAAATGAAGGTCGACCTCAAGCGTGGTGCGGAACGACGACGCAACTGCAATCTCACAAGGGAGGAGAGGGACGCCCTATCAACGTTGAAAGGACGCACGGATATTGTGATAAAGCCGGCGGACAAGGGAGGTACTGTCGTCGCCTGGAGAAAGGACAACTACAGGAACGAGATGAAGAGGCACCTAGCAGACACTGCAGCCTACAAACAGATACACAACCAGGACGATGCGCTTAGAAACGCCCAAACGAGGAGTAAAAGGATAGTCCTCAAGCTGTTCGAAAACAAGACTGGGGACGGAAAGGAGGACTCATGCAGGCAGGGGCGAGAGATTTCTTCCTAACCTTTGAATCCATCATTCCCCACCTCTACCTTTTACCAAAGATCCATAAAGCATTAGAAGAAACAACAGGAACGTGGCAAGGGAGACCGGTTCTAAGCGGCTGCCGGGCCCCAACAAGGCCGGTAGACTGGATCTGCACAGCTCTCCTGAACCCCTTACTACGCCTACTACCGGAAAGAATCAAAGATACGACGGATTTCCTCAAGAAAATTGCAGAAATTAAAGGCCCCGTCCCGAGAGGGGCCCGCCTTTTTTCCATGGATGTGGTATCGCTCTACCCGAGCATACCACAGAGAGAAGCTGCAAAGGTAGTAGCATCTTTTTTTACAGATAACAGAACAAAAATCAGACAGGAACTTCAAGACGCAGGCGTATGGAGGACCCCCTCGAAAGAAACTCTTGAGGAGGCCATCCTCCATGTGATGAGAGACACCCTTTTGCAATTTGAAGGACGGGCATACCGGCAAACCAAGGGTACAGCGATAGGAGCATCCAGTAGTGTGGCAATCGCTGAAATATTTGTGCATGTAGTGTTCGAGAGGAAACGATCCCACAGGAAGGACGGACCGGAGGTATATTTCCGTTACATAGACGACATCTTCGGAATAATGGAGGACGGTTTCCCGCGCCTAGAAGGTTTCTTTTCATGGTCAAATACAGTTCATGAGAACCTTAAGTTTACCCTCGAACACAGTGACTCCACGATTAATTTCCTAGATACAACAGTATATATAGACCAGCTAACCAGGAATCTGCATACGAAGGCATACTATAAACCGACTAACCTTCATACGTATCTGAAATTTGACTCGAGCCACCCACTAGCCCTGAAGAAGTCGCTACCCTACTCACTTGGACTCAGACTCAAGAGAATTAACAGCAAAGAAGAGACGCTATATCCCCAGCTTGATGACCTATGGGATATGTTCAGGAACAGAGACTACCCAGAGACAATAATACATGCAGCCCAGGAGAAACTCAGAGAAAAAACAAGGGCAGAGCTACTCAGACCTAGAACACAAGAAGTGGAAGACAAGAGATGGATTCTTCCAACCCTTTTCTTCCCAGGCCTTGCAGCACAGCTTAAGAGAAAACTCCAGGAAGTATGGACATGGATGAGGGAAACGTACAGCGAACATCCATCCTGGGTAAAATTCCCACAAAACCCTCCCATGATCGCCTGGAGGCGAGGTAAGTCTATAAAGGACCACCTTGTTAGAGCAGCGGTGCAGGTAGATCATCTCAACCGAACTGGGGGAGAGGACCAGGTCTAGGTTACAGTTCAAAAGAAATGAAACTGACAGATCCTAACCTAACCTGACACAGGCTTGGAGTGCGACCTGCGTGAAAGCGGAGTATGCAGAGTGGTTAGGCGGGGCCTACAAGTACAAGCAGTGCCTTTGACAAGTCTCCTGAAGAAAGGAACACAGTTTATGTGAACCAAGGACTGTCAGTTAGCTTTTTGAGAGCATTGAGGATATACTGATATCATCTCTCATTCTCATGTCCCCTAATTTCGATACCAAATTCATATTAACCATCGATGCTTCAGACAACGACATAAGGACAGTGTTGTCACAGAATGATGTTAAAGGGATAGAACACCCTGTGGCTGATTATTCCAAGAAATTAAGTGATTGTCAACGGAATTATTCAGTGATAGAAAAAGAAACATTGGCCCTGGTGAGCGCTGTGCAACAATTTGATGTCTATTTGATAAGTAAGGGGGCATCCAATTTTGTTCAGATCTGACCATAATCCTTCTGTCATAAGAATCTCAGGTTAACTAAATGGAGTCTACAACCCCCAGCAGTATGCACTTTATTGAACACATTAGAGGAGTGGAGCATGTGGAAGCAGATGCCTTGTCAAGCATCTAAAATGCTAATTTGTTTTTGTTTTATAAACTAAAACAAATTATTTTAGGAGGGGAGGTGTGACGATATCGACGTCATCTGTTGAGGGAGGTGTGGCAATGACAACGCCATCTGTTGAAGGAGGTGTGGCAATGACAACGCCATCTGTTGAGGGAGATGTGACAATGACAACGCCATCTGTTGAGGGAGATGTGACAATGACCTTGCCATCTGTTGAGGGAGGTGTGGCAATGACAACGCCATCTGTTGAGGGAGGTGTGACAATGGCAACGCCATCTGTTGAGCGTCACCTCCGATCCTTATATTCTCTTACCCAGTGGAAGGTTGTGATCGTATTTGACCCCGGTGTAGTTTCTGTTTCACTACACATTTTTGTGCACAGAAGTGATGTGGAGAGTATCTTGTTCAGCAGGAAGCTGTTCATCCATGACAGTCCTGAACTCACGACGTGTTCCAGCGGGAACTCGTGGCCACGTCGGGATAGATAGTGATTTGTCTGCAGATACTTAGCGAAGTATTGTTGACTGGGCCGACGTACCCGGGATAGTCAGATTAAGTTACGAAACGAAGTACTAGCCGTCTTTAAAGGCTTATTGTAAGCCTGTGTGGAGTTCTGCCTGTGTGCTGCTGGAGAGTAGAAGTGGTGTTTTGGACACCGTGACGATACTGTGTAAGACTGGCCCATGTTTTACTGAGCAAGGTGAACTCGCCGACGTGAGGACCATCGAAGACAGACTCAGGGAGTGAAACTTGAGTAGTGATTATTAGAAGACAATATCGACCAGCCGGGAAAAGAAGATTCCGGGAGTTTTACAGTGTCCTCCTGCGAAAGTGACACTAGCAGTGTGATGTTATGTATGTATATGTATATATATTTAGGAAGTTGACTTGGTGAAGGCAATGAGTCACAATAACGTGGCTAAAGTATGTTGACCAGACCACACACTAGAAGGTGAAAGGACGAAGACGTTTCGGTCCATCCTGGACCTATCTTAAGTCGATTGTCGACACAATCGACTTGAGAAAGGTCCAGGACGGACTGAAATGTCGTCGCTCCTTCACCTTCTAGTGTGTGGTCTGGTCAAAATACACTTGATGAAGGTTCTGTTTGAATGGTTTACCCTCTTTTCCTTTCACGATTTATTATTACAGTTAGTTACTATCAGTTCTGGATAACTGACCTTTTTACCGGCCCACCATAAATGGGCCGGGGTGGGATCATGTACCAGGCACTAAGGCCCCATATACAGTGTATCAAGTAAAGAACCCGGTTACTGGCTAAGTTAAGCCGTAACACTGTGCTACTGTTTTACTGTGCTCCTGCGTTACTGCAGTACTGTGTTATGCTGCTACTGTTACTGTGCTACTCTGCTACTGTTATTGTGCTACTGTGTTATGCTGTTACTGTGTTACGCCGCTACTGTTACTGTGCTACTCTGTACGTAATACTTTATGGAGCACTTAATGAATTTGTTGTTATATATCATAATGTAATTATAGATATTAATAATTTTAATATTAAGCACTATGCTTCATAAGGTGTTTTAGGTTAAATGTTTACAATAATCAACATAAATGGCAGGAAGCCTGATCCAAGCTCGTGTCTTATATACACGGGAATGTTTTGTTGTATTTTAAGGCAACAAAGGTTACCGGAGTATGATGGAGGTGACGTGTGAGTGTTGTGTAGTGGTGAGGATCACCAGGTGACAACCGCACAGCACTTGGCCCACCACCTGGCCCACCATCTGGCCCACTACTTGGCCCACCTCCTCCATGGGTCTGCCTGCGTCGTGGCCCGCGACACACGCACCGTATAGCACCCCAACTGCAACCATCACTCTGATGCTATCACCATAGCACACCATACTGTACTGAAATTGGAATACAAAAAATGTTTACAAATGTATTCCAAAAATTATGATTGTGTGTGAGATATTAAATTGTAGGTATAGTTAAAGAATGAAATACATCTTAATTCTAGCTCCGAATATTTTTTGGCGAAACTTAATAATAAAGCCCTGACTATAAAATATACGAGTTGGGTGGTGACCGCCGGCCGGGTCAGACGTTCCTGAGGTCTCTCCGCTCCTGGCTAGTGTTTACGTTGGGTGATTGCTGGTTTGCCCTGCTGGTGGTAGTTTGCCACTGACAGGGTGACGTTTGGCTTAGCCATGGGGACTTCTCGCCCCCCAGTGAAGAGGACGTTGTCGGCTGGTCTGGCATTTACGGTGCTGGTGGACCATCCATTGGTTGGTGTCGCCCTGGTGGACGTGCTGCATGTGCAGCTGTCGGACCTGGTGGGCATCCAGCTGCTTCAGGGCAACCGTGCTGTGGTCAAGTTCCGCCTCCAGGCTGCCTTTCAGGCATTTCTCGAGCGGTGTGAGGGGCGTGTTTACCCTCTCCCTGATACTGTTGGCTCCGTTAAGGTGGTGAATCTTAGTGTTACCTTGACGTCTGTGACGGTGCATGGTGCCCCCTTCGAATTTCAGGACGACTTTTTAACCTCCTGTTTTGAACGATTTGGGACAGTGTTAAGTGTTCGTTGGAACAAGGTCGTTGCCGGGCACTGTGTTGGTATGCTTGACGGCTCCCGCACCCTGACGATGTCACTGAAGTGTAGTGTCCCGTCGTCGATGTCCGTGTTGGGTTATACGCTCCGCTGCCTGTACCGGGGTCAACCGCGCACCTGTTATCGGTGTGGTCACGAGGGTCATCTGGCTGCGGCGTGCGACGTGGGAGCAACTGGTCGGGTGCATGTTCTTCGTGCGGAGGATTTTTCGCCCCTGTTGCGTTCGGACGATTCTGAGGATGGTGTGGGTGCTGTGCCTGAGGCGCCTGATTGCCTGTCTGCTGCTCCGCCTGTTGAGGCGAGTTCTCCGGCCCGTGTGCCTCGTCCTGTGACTGCTGTGGCCCCTGGGGTTGTTGAGCCGGTGTGTGTGGGTGTCGGGCCGTCGCCTGAGCTGCTTGTAGTGAAGGGTGTCCCGGTGGAGGTCCATGTCCCGCCCTCGCCTGACGCGGGTTCTGCTGTTTTGAAGGAGGTGCTTCAGCAAGGTGAGGTGCCTGCCGTGCCTGTGTGTGTTGGCGACTGTAGTTCTGGTCTTTCCATCCCTTTGCAGAAGCGTGCTCGTCGGTGTTCTGAGGCTGTTTCCGTGGATGAAGTAGACAGTGTGGGTGATGTGGCCTCAGTGGACTCTTCGGCGGTGCGGGTGTGACCTGTGTGGATGTGAAGATGGTGGCTGTGTCTGCGGCAGGGCCTGCTGGGCGTGGTGTGGTGCGGCCTGTCTCGAAGCGTTCGCGGCGGGCTCGGAGTGTCTCCCCCCTTCGTGGTGTGCCTTGGGAGGAGGTAGGGGAGTATGGTGATCTGGCGCCCCCCGCCGTGGATGATGGTGCTGTGCGGGGCTCCGAACTTGCTACCTGTGTCCCCCCTCCTGCGTCACCTGCTGTTGGATCTCCGCAGTGGGGGGTTGTCCCTGATGTTCGAGACCTCGTCGTGAAGTTGCGAAAAGATGTGCGCCAGGGGGGCTCGGCTCCTGTGCCCGGTGGTGGGGTCGATGCCGCGCCTGCTTCCCCTGCTGTATCCCCTCCTTCCTTGCTCCAGTCTGGGGGTTCCCTAGTCCCGTCTGCTGGGGTCGTGCCCTGTGAGGGTCCGGAGTTGGGCCCTTATCGGGATGCCCGGGTGCTTCCGATCCCGTGGTGCTCGTCCACTGTCTGGGTGTCGCGGGTGAAGGAGTTTGTGTATCGGGTGCCGGATAGGATGTCTCAGCCGAGGGCGCCGCCTGGTGGCCGGCTGCCAGCTGACCAGTGGGTGATTTGGGAAGCGTACTGCTTGCGCTTTCCGATATACAAGTTTCCGGAGAAGTATTAGTTCCCGTCTTGTGCACACTGCTACGCCGTGCATGGATCAGCTGCCGCCGTGACCACGACGCCCCGCCCCCCGGTGCGGGGTGTCTCCCTCTAACGTCCGCCTCTGTTTTCGTCGCCACTCCTCGCTCTACGGCCCATCACATCTACCGCTTTCGACTTTCTTCTCCTCCTGACCGTCAATGCGTCTCCTTACATCTATCCTGGTGCAGTCATCGGGAGGTTAACCCTTCATGCAAACTGCACCTATTCTCAAGAAGAAGAAGAAGATAAAATATACAATGGGGCCTGAAACTGTTAAACATTTTCCATTCCTGGATATCCTAAAAGTATAGATGTTTTTCTCCGAAGTTTATTATTCAAAACGTCTAATAACAAATTGCCATATGTACTTCTCTGGGCATTATATAAGGTAACGGTAATTTTTGTTTTAAGTATCGAATAGCTCATTAAATTGTCAATCAAAGGTTGCGGATGAAGAGATTGAGAATATTAACTTTATTAGTATCTAACTATTACGCAGCTAATTTTCTGGAGGCTTGCTATAACAAGGCATAACAATCATATTATAACAGATCAGCAGCGAGAAAGTTCACTTTAAAGGTGTTATGTATACGTTCTTATCTGGGACACATACGACACTTCAACCCATCCTCGCAAATTCGTATAGTCAATATTGACTTATTTAATAAGTGCATAGGTGACATACTTAACCTAATAGTTTCCCTTGAAAAGCTTCATAGAAAACGCCGACCTTACCTAACCTACTTAGTATGTTAAAAGATAAGCATCTTATTGCTTCGTAATTACAATTATTACCTAACCTATACCTATAATAGGTTAAGTAACAATTGTAATTACGAAGCTATAAGATGCTTATTTTAACGTACTAACAAGGTTAGGTAAGGTCGGTGTTTTCTATGAAGCTTTTCAAGGGAAACTATTATGTTTAGTATGTCACCTTTGCACGTAACTAATAAGTCAATATTGACTATACGAATTTGCGAGGACGGGTTGGACACTTATCTAACTCCAGGTGGCGACAGTGACCCACCCAGAGCTCCACGTGACGACAGTGACCCACCCAGAGCTCCACGTGACGACAGTGACCCACCCAGAGCTCCACGTGACGACAGTGACCCACCCAGAGCTCCACGTGACGACAGTGATCCACCCAGAGCTCCACGTGACGACAGTTACCCACCCAGAGCTCCACGTAACGACAGTGACCCACCCAGAGCTCCACGTGACGACAGTGACCCACCCACAGCTCCACGTGACGACAGTGACCCACCCACAGCTCCACGTGACGACAGTGACCCACACAGAGCTCCACGTAACGACAGTGACCCACCCAGAGCAACACGTGACGACAGTGACCCACCCAGAGCTCCACGTGACGACAGTGACCCCACCAGAGCTCCACGTGACGACAGTGACCCACCCAGAGCTCCCGTGACGACAGTGACCCCCCAGAGCTCCACGTGACGACAGTGACCCACCCAGAGCTCCACGTGACGACAGTGACCCACCCAGAGCTCCACGTGACGACAGTGATCCACCCAGAGCTCCACGTGACGACAGTGACCCACAGAGCTCACGTGACGACAGTGACCCCCAGAGCTCCACGTGACGACAGTGATCCTTCCAGAGCTCCACGTGACGACAGTGATCCTTCCAGAGCTCCACGTGACGACAGTGATCCTTCCAGAGCTCCACGTGACGACAGTGATCCTTCCAGAGCTCCGCGTGACGACAGTGATCCTTCCAGAGCTCCACGTGACGACAGTGATCCTTCCAGAGCTCCGCGTGACGACAGTGATCCTTCCAGAGCTCCGCGTGACGACAGTGATCCTTCCAGAGCTCCACGTGACGACAGTGATCCTTCCAGAGCTCCACGTGACGACAGTGATCCTTCAGAGCTCCACGTGACGACAGTGACCCACACAGAGCTCCACGTGACGACAGTGACCCACACAGAGCTCCACGTGACGACAGTGACCCAACACAGAGCACACGTGACGACAGTGACCCCACACAGAGCAACACGTGACGACAGTGACCCAACACAGAGCACCACGTGACGACAGTGACCCCACACAGAGCACCACGTGACGACAGTGACCCCACACAGAGCAACACGTGACGACAGTGACCAACACAGAGCACCACGTGACGACAGTGACCCCACGCAGAGCAGCACGTGACGACAGTGACCCCACACAGAGCTCCACGTGACGACAGTGACCCCACACAGAGCAACACGTGACGACAGTGACCCAACACAGAGCACCACGTGACGACAGTGACCCCACACAGAGCAACACGTGACGACAGTGACCCAACACAGAGCACCACGTGACGACAGTGACCCCACACAGAGCTCCACGTGACGACAGTGACCCCACACAGAGCAACACGTGACGACAGTGACCAACACAGAGCACCACGTGACGACAGTGACCCCACGCAGAGCAACACGTGACGACAGTGACCCCACACAGAGCAACACGTGACGACAGTGACCCAACACAGAGCACCACGTGACGACAGTGACCCACACAGAGAAACACGTGACGACATTGACCCAACACAGAGCACCACGTGACGACAGTGACCCCACACAGAGCTCCACGTGACGACAGTGACCCCACCCAGAGCAACAGGTGACGACAGTGACCCACACAGAGCACCACGTGACGGCAGTGACCCCACACAGAGCTCCACGTGACGGCAGTGACCCCACACAGAGGTTCACGTGACAACAGTGACCCACACAGAGCTCCACGTGACTTTGTACTATTTATATTCAAGACGGTACACAGAGTGTTTCGGGTGAGACTTAAAATATTTCATTTAAAATATCCACAGGTTGAATTAGATAAACACTTATAGTAAACAAAATTACGTCAACAAATAAATTGTTCAGTAAATTTTGCTAATTCTTTGCAAAATATAAATGATAACGATGAATAGTATAAACTATTTTTTTATTGAATCTGTAGTTTAAGCAACAGTTCAGATATAACACATATTTTCATTGCGTTCAAAAACAAACAATTACTTATTTTAAGTGAGAATTGCTAAATGATCGTAATTATAAATTTCTTAGTTTCTCTTTCAAACTGGTTAAGAGAAGTAGGATTTGTCTCGTTTGAGAGACAATAGGTTTGGGACCCTTAATTTGAAGGAACTTCTGCTTAGGTTAGTCCGCGTTCTTAGAATATCAATCTACAGTTGTTCTCATCTGTTTGTATTGTACAGCTCTTATGGAAACGTTTAAATTCCGGACTAATATTGCTGGGCACAATATTATGGATGTAGAGTACACTTGAGAGTGTTTACAGTGAATGCATATTATTATTCAATGATTTCATTAAGGGTGTTGAATACTCCCTCCTACGGGAGTTTATTGTTGTTCTAATTTGTTTTTATTTATTATATAAACAACAAATATTTATAACAGAAGTAAGGAAGCATACACAAAACAGTACCAAACAGCACAGGATTGCAGAAAAAACTGAAAATAACACAGAAAATACACATACACAAGGACACGCCAGTACACACATCAAGGAACAGTGCTAGCGTGCACAGAACAGGTAAACAGAAATACAACATAGGTAACAGAAAGGCACGGCAAAACAACCAGTACCACATAAAAAGAAACAGTGAAAAAAAAAACACATACAAGGCCACCGACACAATAAACAGGAACAGAAGAACACATAACCCTATCAAGGGCAACCAGAAAATTCAACAAAGACACGGGAAAACATAAATAACACGGACCAGGAGAATACATAACTGCCCCAACAAGGGCAATGTAGGAGAAGCCTGCTCCCCAAACAATCACACAGCCACATCCAAAACTGAACAAAAACAGGGAAACATGGGTCACAGGAATGGCCTTTATACTAGACCTAAGAGAGCAACTTACAATAACCAGATGGTAACCAGCACACCACACATACACAGACACCCGACCAAGCAAGGGAGGGAAACACCTCCGGACCTCACTACAAGACACACAATCACACGTCGCTCTTAGCATATGAGGACACAGCCCGAACACACGGGTCAACGACTGGGGCTCGCCCATACAAAAACACGGCAAATTGTTCTTCGACAATGGTAAATCAGGGCGATAAAAACAGGAGGAGGAGCAGGAGGTCACGAGGGAAGCGGTGGCCTCAAGAGAACAGACTCCGTTTTACACACCAGACGCATATCAGCACAACCAGCGGCACCAGGGTCAACGAACCCCCCCCCCCACCTCTGTTCACGGGCAGGCACCGGCAAAGCATCCACCGCAACCCGTCCCTCATCATCCACCCTATCCACCATAGGCACCACAGGTGCCTTACCACAAGGGACTGCGACCTGCAGTCCGCTTCCTACGTTTCTGCTGAGGGACCAGCTCATCCGAACTCAATGAGTCCTGCAGGCGCCGAGGGGGACGAACATCCACCAATGGAGACGCAGCTGGGAGACGCCTCTCGCGACGAGGGGGAAGTCCCCACGTCCAGAGAGCCCACAGGCGAAGCAAGTGCCCCAGAAACGCTCCTCACTGCAGACGGGGACTCAACCCGTGAAGCCAGTACCACCACTACAGCAGATGGCACACTGTAAACTTCCATCGACACTGACGACATCATACAAAGCCAGGAGCCAGAGCCTCGACCCCCACACACCGGCCGACGCAACCCCCGGGTGCACAGAGCACCCCACCGGCTCCACACAAGCCCCAGGGACAGGCTCAACAGTGCAACAGCTAGCAGGCAGGCAGGCGAGACAATACCATCAACCAAGACGTCCGGATATTTCTCCTGGGAACGGGGAAGGGGGAATAATGAGGGGGGGGGGGGAAGTGTCAAGCCATACGAAATATATAGCACTTGGAAAGGATTAGGATAAGGATGGAGGAGGGGAAGGAATATTGCCAAACAACTTGTGGACGGTCGAGGGATTGAACGCCGACCTTCATGAAGCGAGATCGTCACTCTACGGGAAGGGAGGGGCGAAAAATCACTCTCCTGGAAGAAATTGACCTGAGCATCGACTCCCACGTCGCAAGCCGCAGCCAGATGACTGGGTAGACCACACCGATAACAGATACTGGGCTGACATGAATACATTATGCAAAGTGTAAACCCAGCAGGGATAATGAAGATGAGATATACCGTGTCAGAGACATCGCCAGCGTCCTGGTGTCGGCAAGCAATCCTTTACAATAACCAGGGGAAACTTTATTCCACCTCACACTTAACACCTTCCCATACCGCCCAAACAGCTGGTTTAACAACCCATCTGACATTTAAAACTGTGCACCACGAAATGCCACGTATGTCAGTCTTGTACTCAGGTTCACCACACGCACTGAACCAGCACCATCACACCTCACACCTATCAAGGAACTGCTGGAACACCTCCAGCCGAAAAAAATTTCACTACAACTCGACGATCTTGAATCAAGTGCACTCCCACCAGGTCAGTCAGCGTCACACAGAGCACGTCAACCAGTGCAATGTCAATTGCTGTATGGTCCACAGACGTCGAAAACTCAAGTCCTGCTGAAGGCGCTCGTTTAGGTGGAGGCAGAGTGGACCCCATTATATAACAAAGGTGCACCCCTGTGCAATAAGGGTACCACACAGGTGATAGGAGCGACCTCTATGCTCAGGTCGTCAACTGGGAAGTAAGACCAGAGCACGTCCGCTCCCTCTGGCAGCTAGCATGAGACACATCATTCTAATTGGTGATTTTATGTTGTGGAGTTAAGGGTCGAAGGTAACTTTGTGTAGTTGATTCCCCAGGCACTGAAACCGTAGGTGAGATATGGGTAGATGAGTGAACAATATATTGTACCATGGTAGAGCGAAGTAGTGTAGAATTTTGGAGAGAATGCCTACTGTTTTTAATTTGTTTTGTTTTATTTTGTATATTACTATTTAAATTGTTGTCAATTCGAACACTAAGGAATTTCAAATCTACTCGGCACTCAATTCGAGTAATGTTAATTCTTAGTTTAATTTGATTGGTGGACTTGTTTCCAAATAATAGGTGATACGTTCCTTCAGCGTTAAGGGTCACTCTGTTAGCGGTCAGCAATAAGAAAATGTATAGTTCAGTCTCCACCATGAAATTTAGAAAAAAAGTTGGTTAGCATTTATGAAAATGATGGTTGAGTAATTCATACATAGCATTGGCTTTAGGTGTTGAGTGATATTTGTTAGGTTATGGATGTGTATGAGAAAGAGAGTTGACCAAGTACACTATCGTGTAAAACGGAAATGTTAATTGGCAGTGTGAGAAAAATAGCATCGCTCACAGAAACATACTTGTGTCTATTACTGAGGTAAGATCACAAGTAATGAAGAGAGTGATCTATGACCCAGTATTGTTGTTATTTTAGAAGGAGGTTAGAGTAGTCAACTGTGTCAAAAGCATCACGAATGTCATCAAATAACTGCTTGATGGGGTTCTGGGAATTCTTCTACTCCCCAAGCCCGGCCCGAGGCCAGGCTTGACTTATGAGAGTTTGGCCCACCAGGCTCTTGCTTGGAGCGGCCCACAGGCCCACATACCCACCACAGCCCGGTTCCGGCACTCCTTGGAGAAAACTATCTAGTTTTCTCTTGAAGATATTCACAGTTGTCCCGGCAATATTTCTTATGCTCGCTGAGAGGGTGTTGAACAACTGTGAACCTCTGATGTTTACACAGTGTTCTCTGATTGTGTCTATGGCACCTCTGCTCTTCCCTGGTTCTGTTCTGCATTTTCTTCCATATCGTTCACTCCAGTTTGTTGTTATTTTACTGTGTAGATTTGGGACCTGGCCCTCCAATCTCTTCCACGTGTATATTATTTGATATCTCTCCCGTCTCCTTACTAGTGAGCACATTTGGAGGGCTTTGAGACGATCCCAATAATTTAGGTGCTTTATCGCGTTTATGCATGCCTAATATGTTCTCTGTATTCCCTCTATTTCAGCAATCTCTCCTGCTCTGAAGGGGGAAGTGAGTACTGAGCAGTACGCAAGACAGGACAGTACAAGTGATTTGTATAGTACAACCATTGTGATGGGATCCCTGGATTTGAAATTTCTCGTAATTCATCCTGGCAGACGCAACATTTGCTTGGTTATGCTCCCTAAGCCTTAAGTCGTCAGACATCATTATTCCCAAATCCTTTACATGCCGCTTTTCTACTATGGGCACATTTGATTGTGTTTTGTACCCTGTATTATGTTTAAAGTCCTCAGTTTTACCGGACCTGAGTACCTGGAATTTATCACTGTTAAATGTCATGTTTTTTTTCTGTTGCCCAGTCGAAAACTTCATTAATATCTGCTTGAAAATTTTCAATGTCTTCAGCAGAGGTAATTTTCATGCTGCTTTTTGTGTCATCTGCAAAGGATGATTCGAAGCTATGATTTGTATTTTTGTCTGTATTTAATATGAGAATAAGGAAAAGCAGCGGTGCAAGGACTGTATCGTGAGGTACCGAGCTTTTAACTGCGCATGGACTCGATTATATATGGTTGACTGTTACTCCTTGTGTTCTGTTCGACCGAAAGCTGAGCATTCAGAGTCCTACCTTATCGGTTATTCCCACTGACCTCATTTTGTGTGCTATCACTCCATGGTCACATTTATGGAATGCCTTTGCGAACTCCTCGTATACCACATCTGCATTCTATTTTTCTTCTAATGCCTCAGTGACTTTGTCGTAGTGGTCAAGTAGCTGTGAGAGGTACGATCTTCTCGCTCGAAATCCATGGTGTCCTGGGTTGTGAAGGTCATTGGTCTCCATGAAACTGGTGACCTGACTCCTAATCACTCTCTCAAATACTTTTATTAAGTGGGACTTTAGTGCAACTGATCTATAATTCTTTTATAATGCTTTGCTCCCTCCCTTGTGTAGATGGGCTATGTTTGCTCCTTTAAGCGTATCAGGTATCTCCCCCGTCACCAAGCTCTTTCTCCACAGTATACTGAGTGCCTGTGCTACTGGCAACTTGCATTTCTTTATAAATATTGAATTCCATGAGTCTGGACCCGGAGCTGAGTCATAGGCATGCTTTCAATTTCTCTTTCAAAATCTGCCACGCTCGTGTTATTATCCGTTATATTTACAGGGGTTTGGATATCCCGCATAAAGAAGTTGTCTGGATCTTCCACTTTCATGTTGTTTATTAAAGTGCCATATGTCCTCATACTGTTTTTTTAGGATTTCACTAATTTCTTTGTCATCCTCCGTGTATGAACCTTCACTCGTACGAACAGGTCCAAAACTGGCAGTGGTTTTTGCTTTTGATTTCGCATATGTGAAGAAATATTTTGGATTTTTCTTTACTTCTTGAATTGCTTTCTATTCCAGCTGCCTCTCTTCAATCTGATATGATTGTTTCAATTTCTGTTCGATTTCTTCAATCTCCATGTTTAAATTATTCCTTCTTTGTAGGGAAAGTCGTGTCTGTTTAATCATTTGCGTTGTTTCCTTCTTTTATAGTGTCGTCTGCGTTCTCGTTCTATGTTGGACCTCTTTCTGACTTACTTCAAAGGAACATGTTTCAGATAGACTTGATATGCTTCCGAAGTCAGTTTTTAGATTCCTTCTGTAGGATTTTTATTATTTAGAACAGTTTCCCATGGAATGTTTGTAAGTTCCCTGTTTATTGTCTCCCAGTCTCTCCTTTTAGTATTAAATTGAATTTACTGAATAACCCCTCTCGCTTGATCATTGTTTTAGGTCTATTCTGAGTATTGATGGTAGTTTGCACTTCCATGAGCTTGTGATCAGAGTATGTGGTATCTGATATCGTAATGTCCCGGATTATGTCTTCATTGTTTGTAAAGACCAGATCAAGAATATTTTTATTTCTTGTTGGCTCTGATATTTGCTAGTTGAGTGAAAATTTGTCTAGGAATTTAAGCAGTTCTCTAATCTGTGGTTGGTTATGTCCCGATAGATTTCCTGGTATAATATTATTGTTTGTTAATTCCCATCTTAGATTTGGCAAGTTGAAGTCACCTAGGAAGATAATATCAGGTATTGGGTTCGCCATATTATCAAGATTATTCTCTATTTTGTTTATCTGTTCTGCTAATTCCTCAGCCGTTGCATCTTGCGGTCTGTATATTACAATAATAACTAAGTTTATTTTCTCTATTTTTACTCCCAGTACCTCTACCACCTCATTTGTAGAGTCAAGGAGTTCTGAGCATACAAGGTCTTCCCTAATATACAGACCCACTCCTCAATGTGACCTAATTACCCTATCACACCTGTATAGATTATATCCTGGTATCCAGGTCTCACTCTAAAGAATTCCCCTGCATGGGTCTCTGTGAAAGCTCCAAATACTGCATTTGACTCAGTGAGGACGCCATTTTGTATGTTGGCAAAGATGAGGTTAAGATAAGGATAGGTTACTCTAGTAACAAAGATAGGTTACTCTGTTTGGGATAGTTTGACTAGGAGACTTTTTGGCAGGTCCATTATGTGTGGATATATTGAATTTGTTCGGCCCAGTGCTGATTGTTGCAGGGCAGTTGCCTGTCGTAGTTGTAGTTCCTTTTTAGTGTGTAACTGTATCTGTGATTCTGGTATGCAAGTGGGTCTGGCATCCAGTCCCATACATTCCCTATGCTCCTCCTTTTGATATCTCTTTCGGATAGGTATAAAACTCTAATTGAGTTTCCTCCAAATTCATTATCTTGCTTACCGCTCTTTAAGTAGCGTTCCGTGCTTTTCACGTGACAGTATGGGCAGCTGGGGTTATAGCATTTTCTGTCCTCGAGTGATGTTTTGGCATCAGGGTGGAAAACCTATATGTTGATCCAAATCGACACTGTCCATTCCTAAGCATTTTTAAACTTTTCTTGGGATGGTGCTAGCTGCATTCTAATCCTTCCTTATTACCAGCATATCTATGTCTGCATGTGCCCTTTACATAAAATTTGCATATGTATGTCGTTCTGGTCTGACTCGCTCTATTGGGGACCGTTGTAGTGTATGTACCTATCGAGCTGTGAGTGCTGTCTGTTACACTTTCTAGCCTACTATCGTCTGCATCCGGGTATACTGAATTAGAGTTTACAACTTCCTAAGTTTCTGCTTCAGTTTTCTCTCTGACTATAGTCTCCACCCCTGATCTATTAGAATTATTGTTGCTCCTTTCCCACTCTTTATGGATGGCTGGTAGGGTTTCAATGAACGATGTTTTTCGGTCATGCGTAATGTTATCTAGAAGTTTTTTTTATGATAGTCCAAGATGGCAGGTAATTTTTACACACACAGAGCAAATGGCCAGCTCTCAGTCCCGTGGTGTTACTCACTCCTGTATAAGCCGAATGAAATCTTTTCTTTCACTAGCAGTACCCGGCCACGCGTTGCTGTGGCTCAGCAACACATGTGTGTTGCTGAGCCACAGCAACCTTCCCTGTCCCCCAGTCCTCCCCATCATTCCCCCCTCACCCGTCTCCTCGGCCTCCCAACCATTCCTCACTCCACCGTCCCCTAGTCCTCCCACCATTCCCCACTTCACTATCCCCTCAACCTTCCCACCATGCCCCACTCCCCTGTCCCTTTGTCCTCCCCACCATTCTCCATTCCCCCATCGCCTCGTGCCCACAATCCCAAACTCCCCTCGTCCATCCCCACCATTAACCCCTCCCCTGGCCCCTCGTCCTCTACACCATTCCCCACTCCCTCGTCCGATGCCTTCACAAATAGTCTGATGTTCCCATCAGAAAATTTGGAACTTCAAGTGATCTGATGTTCCCATCACTGTAATATAAGAAAAACAGTTAAAAATTAAATGAAAATATAAAAAAAAATAAACTATATCCACAAAATGAACAGTATGTTAAACAACACAGCTCAATTCCAACGCAATTCACACAAAATAATTAAATCAAAATGAAAATAAATCAAAATCTATGAAAACCAATTTATCAATACAATCAGAAACACTGATTGTATTGATAAATACAATCGCTGTTTTTCAAGAAAGGCATAGATTTGCCTGTCACAGGTGTGGCATCTATACTTATATGTACGAAATGAATGGTATGGTAAACAACACAGCTCAATTTCAACACAATGTCACACAAAATAATTTAATAAAAAAAATAAAATAAATCAAAATCTATGAAAATATAATTTATCAGTGCAATCGGAAACATTGAAATGGAATTCATGACATATTTAGTATAGCGTGCATGTTGCATTTTTGTGCAACAGATGGCACTGTTTTTCAAAAATGCATGTTTTTACCTGTCACAGGGGTGGCATCTATATAGTGGGTATATATAAAGACACGCTTATTTGAATGCAACGTTGTACTCACCTAGTTGTACTCACCTAGTTGTGCTTGCGGGGGTTGAGCTCTGGCTCTTTGGTCCCGCCTCTCAACCGTCAATCAACAGGTGTACAGTTTCCTGAGCCTAATGGGCTCTATCATATCTACACTTGAAACTGTGTATGGAGTCAGCCTCCACCACATCGCTTCCTAATGCATTCCATTTGTCAACCACTCTGACACTAAAAAAGTTCTTTCTAATATCTCTGTGGCTCATTTGGGCACTCAGCTTCCACCTGTGTCCCCTAAAAGAATTGTGTCAGAATTTCAAAGCAATCGGTGAAGAACTTTCAAAGATTACAGCGTGTGTTGCTCTTACATCCAACAGATGGCGCTGTTTTAAAAAAAAGCATGTTTTTTTCCTGTCACAGGTGAAGCATTTATACAGTAGATATATATAAAGACGCGCCTGTTCGAATGCAACGTTGTGTCAAAATTTCAAAACAATCGGTAAAGAGGTTTCGAAGGTTTCCCTTACATGAAAAACACAGTTTTTCAGAAAAAAAACATGTTTTTTTAACCGTCACTGACGTGACATCTATATAGTATAGATATAAAAACCTGGCCAGATGCGAATGGAACATTGTGTGAAAATTTCTAAGCAATTGGTGAAGAACTTTCGGAGATTAGCGATTTTGAACAAACGAACGTTTCGATTTTTATTTATATAGATATATAACATTCAGTTCCCGATGCCTTCGATTCTGTGAAATAAATAAATCTATTGGGTACTCAATTTTGTCAAGAGCTGCAATTCAAGCATAATCATTAAAGCATTGTTGGTGCTTTTATAGGGTCTAAAGCCATATTGACAGAACTACATATTATGTTTTGCAGGGTTGGACAAAATGGGCAGGATTGATATTGGTCTCAAATTTTCGATTTCAATAAGATCACCACTCTTATGGACTGGGATTACCTCAGCCTCTTTAAGAATTTCATAAAAGGTTCGGGGTGATTTTTTGAAGAGCAATGCTATGGCCGGAGCAATAAGACCTCAAGTTTTTTTTAATTAATTGAGTAATTCAGAAAGGGTACTTGATTTAGTTTTAAGTGAGAGGATTATAGCATTAACTGAGGAATTTGCTGGGGATAAGCACATAGACTCTGGATTGGTTTGGGATACCCTTTCCATGAGATGTGCTAATGAATATGAAGTAAATACGGAATTTAGTAGCAGTGTCAGAGGCTGACAGAATTCCACTGTCACCAGTTGGGAATATTAGTATCTTATTAGAGGACTTCTTAGATTCTAATATCTGGGAAATAGTGTTTCATTTTTGTTTCGTGTAGCTTGCTTAGGTAACTTTGACGAGCACCTCTTAGACGATGATCCTAGGTAGCTGAGAAACGAGTCTCTCTTTGAGAGTTATTCTGTCAGACCTGACCTAACTAAGAGGTCAAAGAGATGGACGTGGAAATATATATATATATATATATATATATATATATATATATATATATATATATATATATATATATATATATATATATATATATATATATATATATATATTGGTATATTTTGGTAGCAGTCTTTCCTGTAGACATATATTATTAAATATGACCGAAAAAGTAAGATTAATAATTCTAACACGAATTTTCTCTATTTTCCTTATGTTTCTTTTACTGGTGACGGTAAATGAAAAATCAATTCTCCAAAATTCATTTTTATTTCTAGTCTGACGCGACACTTGAGCGCGTTTCGTAAAACTTATTACATTTTCAAAGACTTTAGTTACACACACACAACACAACTATAACTGAACAGAGTTTAAACAGCTTTTCTTTTTTATACCTGCATTTGGGTGAGGTGACATGTTACAATGGTTTGGGGTGAGGTGAGAACAAACACAGAACACGAAACAATGGGTATAAGCTAAAGGGAAGAATAGATCTGTAACTGCAGAAGGCCTATTGGCCCATATTTCTTGATGTTTCTATATTGGAGCGGAGTCTTGAAGTGGGTAGAATATAGTTGTGCGTTAATTGGCTGTTGATTGCTGGTGTTGACTTCTTGATGTGTAGTGCCTCGCAGATGTCAAGCCGCCTGTTGTCGCTGTATCTATCAATGATNAGGAACGAGAGGCACCTAGCAGACACTGCAGCCTACAAACAGATACACAACCAGGACGATGCGCTTAGAAACGCCCAAACGAGGAGTAAAAGGATAGTCCTCAAGCTGTTCGAAAACAAGACTGGGGACGGAAAAGGAGGACTCATGCAGGCAAGGGCGAGATATTTCTTCCTAACCTTTGAATCCATCATTCCCCACCTCTACCTTTTACCAAAGATCCATAAAGCATTAGAAGAAACAACAGGAACGTGGCAAGGGAGACCGGTTCTAAACGGCTGCCGGGCCCCAACAAGGCCGGTAGACTGGATCTGCACAGCTCTCCTGAACCCCTTACTACGCCTACTACCGGAAAGAATCAAAGATACGACGGATTTCCTGAAGAAAATTGCAGAAATTAAAGGCCCCGTCCCGAGAGGGGCCCGCCTTTTTTCCATGGATGTGGTATCGCTCTACCCGAGCATACAACAGAGAGAAGCTGCAAAGGTAGTAGCAGTTTTTTTTACAGATAACAGAACAAAAATCAGACAGGAACTTCAAGACGCAGGCGTATGGAGGACCCCTCGAAAGAAACTCTTGAGGAGGCCATCCTCCATGTGATGAGAGACACCCTTTTGCAATTTGAAGGACGGGCATACCGGCAAACCAAGGGTACAGCGATAGGAGCATCCAGTAGCGTGGCAATCGCTGAAATATTTGTGCATGTAGTGTTCGAGAGGAAACGATCCCACAGGAAGGACGGACCGGAGTATATTTCCGTTACATAGACGACATCTTCGGAATAATGGAGGACGGTTTCCCGCGCCTAGAAGTTTCTTTTCATGGTCAAATACAGTTGATGAGAACCTTAAGTTTACCCTCGAACACAGCGACTCCACGATTAATTTCCTAGATACAACAGTATATATAGACCAGCTAACCAGGAATCTGCATACGAAGGCATACTATAAACCGACTAACCTTCATACGTATCTGAAATTTGACTCGAGCCACCCACTAGCCCTGAAGAAGTCGCTACCCTACTCACTTGGACTCAGACTCAAGAGAATTAACAGCAAAGAAGAGACGCTATATCCCCAGCTTGATGACCTATGGGATATGTTCAGGAACAGAGACTACCCAGAGACAATAATACATGCAGCCCAGGAGAAACTCAGAGAAAAAACAAGGGCAGAGCTACTCAGACCTAGAACACAAGAAGTGGAAGACAAGAGATGGATTCTTCCAACCCTTTTCTTCCCCGGCCTTGCAGCACAGCTTAAGAGAAAACTCCAGGAATTATGGACATGGATGAGGGAAACGTACAGCGAACATCCATCCTGGGTAAAATTCCCACAAAACCCTCCCATGATCGCCTGGAGGCGAGGTAAGTCTATAAAGGACCACCTTGTTAGAGCAGCGGTGCAGGTAGATCATCTCAACTGAACTGGGGGAGAGGACCAGGTCTAGGTTACAGTTCAAAAGAAATGAAACTTACAGATCCTAACCTAACCTGACACAGGCTTGGAGTGCGACCTGCGTGGAAGCGGAGTATGCAGAGTGGTTAGGCGGGGCCTACAAGTACAAGCAGTGCCTTTGACAAGTCTCCTGAAGAAAGGAACACAGTTTATGTGAACCAAGGACTGTCAGTTAGCTTTTTGAGAGCATTGAGGATATACTGATATCATCTCTCATTCTCATGTCCCATAATTTCGTTATCAGATTCATATTAACCATCGATGCTTCAGACAACGACATAAGGACAGTGTTGTCACAGAATGATGCTAAAGGGATAGAACACCCTGTGGCTTATTATTCCAAGAAATTAAGTGATTGTCAACGGAATTATTCAGTGATAGAAAAGAAACATTTGCCCTGGTGAGCGCTGTGCAACAATTTGATGTCTATTTGATAAGTAAGGGGGCATCCAATTTTGTTCAGATCTGACCATAATCCTTCTGTCATAAGAATCTCAGGTTAACTAAATGGAGTCTACAACCCCCAGCAGTATGCACTTTATTGAACACATTAGAGAAGTGGAGCATGTGGAAGCAGATGCCTTGTCAAGCATCTAAAATGCTAATTGTTTTTGTTTTATAAACTAAAACAAATTATTTTAGGAGGGGAGGTGTGGCGATATCGACGTCATCTGTTGAGGGAGGTGTGGCAATGACAACGCCATCTGTTGAAGGAGGTGTGGCAATGACAACGCCATCTGTTGAGGGAGATGTGACAATGACAACGCCATCTGTCGAGGGAGATGTGACAATGACACCGCCATCTGTTGAGGGAGATGTGACAATGACAACGCCATCTGTTGAGGGAGATGTGACAATGACAACGCCATCTGTTGAGGGAGGTGTGACAATGGCAACGCCATCTGTTGAGCGTCACCTCCGATCCTTATATTCTCTTACCCAGTGGAAGGTTGTGATCGTATTTGACCCCGGTGTAGTTTCTGTCTCACTACACATTTTTGTGCACAGAAGTGATGTGGAGAGTATCTTGTTCAGCAGGAAGCTGTTCATCCATGACAGTCCTGAACTCACGACGTGTTCCAGCGGGAACTCGTGGCCACGTCGGGATAGATAGTGATTTGTCTGCAGATACTTAGCGAAGTATTGTTGACTGGGCCGACGTACCCGGGATAGTCAGATTAAGTTACGAAACGAAGTACTAGCCGTCTTTAAAGGCTTATTGTAAGCCTGTGTGGAGTTCTGCCTGTGTGCTGCTGGAGAGTAGAAGTGGTGTTTTGGACACCGTGACGATACTGTGTAAGACTGGCCCATGTTTTACTGAGCAAGGTGAACTCGCCGACGTGAGGACCATCGAAGACAGACTCAGGGAGTGAAACTTGAGTAGTGATTATTAGAAGACAATATCGACCAGCCGGGAAAAGAAGGAAGGAAGGAATTATCAAGGGAAAGCGCAAAGCCATTACGACTATATAGCACTGGGAAGGGGTCAGGATAAGGATTTGGGATGGGACGGGAGGGAAGGAATGGTGCCCCAACCATTTGGACGGTCGGGGATTGAACGCCGACCTGCATGAAGCGAGACCGTCGTTCTACCGTCCAGCCCAAGTGGTTGGGGCACCATTGGGGAAAAGAAGATTCCGGGAGTTTTACAGTGTCCTGCGAAAGTGACACTAGCAGTGTGATGTTATGTACGTATATGTATATATATTTAGGAAGTTGACTTGGTGAAGGCAATGAGTCACAATAACGTGGCTAAAGTATGTTCACCAGACCACACACTAGAAGGTGAAAGTACGAAGACGTTTCGGTCCATCCTGGACCTATCTTAAGTCGATTGTCGACACAATCGACTTGAGAAAGGTCCAGGACGGACTGAAATGTCGTCGTTCCTTCACCTTCTAGTGTGTGGTCTGGTCAAAATACACTTGATGAAGGTTCTGTTTGAATGGTTTACCCTCTTTTCCTTTCACAATTTATTATTACAGTTAGTTACTATCAGTTCTGGATAACTGACCTTCTTTTTACCGGCCCACCATATATGGGCCGGGGTGGGATCATGTACCAGGCACTAAGGCCCCATATACAGTGTATCAAGTAAAGAACTCGGTTACTGGCTAAGTTAGGCCGTAACACTGTGCTACTGTTTTACTGTGCTCCTGCGTTACTGCAGTACTGTGTTATGTTGCTACTGTTACTGTGCTACTCTGCTACTGTTATTGTGCTACTGTGTTATACTGTTACTGTGTTACGCCGCTACTGTTACTGTGCTACTCTGTACGTAATACTTTATGGAGCACTTAATGAATTTGTTGTTATATATCATAATGTAATTATAGATATTAATAATTTTAATATTAAGCACTAAGCTTCATAAGGTGTTTTAGGATAAATGTTTACAATAATGAACATAAATGGCAGGAAGCCTGATCCAAGCTCGTGTCTTATATACACGGGAATGTTTTGTTGTATTTTAAGGCAACAAAGGTTACCGGAGTATGATGGAGGTGACGTGTGAGTGTTGAGTAGTGGTGAGGACCACCAGGTGACAACCGCACAGCACTTGGCCCACCATCTGGCCCACTACTTGGCCCACCTCCTCCATGGGTCTGCCTGCGTCGTGGCCCGCGACACACGCACCGTATAGCACCCCAACTGCAACCATCACTCTGATGCTATCACCATAGCACACCATACTGTACTGAAATTGGAATACAAAAAATATTTACAAATGTATTCCAAAAATTATGATTGTGTGTGAGATATTAAATTGTAGGTATAGTTAAAGAATGAAATACATCTTAATTCTAGCTCCGAATATTTTTTGGCGAAACTTAATAATAAAGCCCTGACTATAAAATATACGAGTTGGGTGGTGACCGCCGGCCGGGTCAGACGTTCCTGAGGTCTCTCCGCTCCTGGCTAGTGTTTACGTTGGGTGATTGCTGGTTTGCCCTCCTGGTGGTAGTTTGCCACTGACAGGGTGACGTTTGGCTTAGCCATGGGGACTTCTCGCCCCCCAGTGAAGAGGACGTTGTCGGCTGGTCTGGCATTTACGGTGCTGGTGGACCATCCATTGGTTGGTGTCGCCCTGGTGGACGTGCTGCATGTGCAGCTGTCGGACCTGGTGGGCATCCAGCTGCTTCAGGGCAACCGTGCTGTGGTCAAGTTCCGCCTCCAGGCTGCCTTTCAGGCATTTCTCGAGCGGTGTGAGGGGCGTGTTTACCCTCTCCCTGATACTGTTGGCTCCGTTAAGGTGGTGAATCTTAGTGTTACCTTGACGTCTGTGACGGTGCATGGTGCCCCCTTCGAATTTCAGGACGACTTTTTAACCTCCTGTTTTGAACGATTTGGGACAGTGTTAAGTGTTCGTTGGAACAAGGTCGTTGCCGGGCACTGTGTTGGTATGCTTGACGGCTCCCGCACCCTGACGATGTCACTGAAGTGTAGTGTCCCGTCGTCGATGTCCGTGTTGGGTTATACGCTCCGCTGCCTGTACCGGGGTCAACCGCGCACCTGTTATCGGTGTGGTCACGAGGGTCATCTGGCTGCGGCGTGCGACGTGGGAGCAACTGGTCGGGTGCATGTTCTTCGTGCGGAGGATTTTCCGCCCCTGTTGCATTCGGACGATTCTGAGGATGGTGTGGGTGCTGTGCCTGAGGCGCCTGATTGCCTGTCTGCTGCTCCGCCTGTTGAGGCGAGTTCTCCGGCCCGTGTGCCTCGTCCTGTGACTGCTGTGGCCCCTGGGGTTGTCGAGCCGGTGTGTGTGGGTGTCGGGCCGTCGCCTGAGCTGATTGTAGTGAAGGGTGTCCCGGTGGAGGTCCATGACCCGCCCTCGCCTGACGCGGGTTCTGCTGTTTTGAAGGAGGTGCTTCAGCAAGGTGAGGTGCCTGCCGCGCCTGTGTGTGTTGGCGACTGTAGTTCTGCTCTTTCCATCCCTTTGCAGAAGCGTGCTCGATGGTGTTCTGAGGCTGTTTCCGTGGATGAAGTAGAAAGTGTGGGTGATGTGGCCTCAGTGGACTCTTCGGCGGTGCGGGTGTGACCTGTGTGGATGTGAAGATGGTGGCTGTGTCTGCGGCAGGGCCTGCTGGGCGTGGTGTGGTGCGGCCTGTCTCGAAGCGTTCGCGGCGGGCTCGGAGTGTCTCCCCCCTTCGTGGTGTGCCTTGGGAGGAGGTAGGGGAGTATGGTGATCTGGCGCCCCCCGCCGTGGATGATGGTACTGTGCGGGGCTCCGAACTTGCTACCTGTGTCCCCCCTCCTGCGTCACCTGCTGTTGGATCTCCGCAGTGGGGGGTTGTCCCTGATGTTCGAGACCTCGTCGTGAAGTTGCGGAAAGATGTGCGCCAGGGGGGCTCGGCTCCTGTGCCCGGTGGTGGGGTCGATGCCGCGCCTGCTTCCCCTGCTGTATCCCCTCCTTCCTTGCTCCAGTCTGGGGGTTCCCTAGTCCCATCTGCTGGGGTCGTGCCCTGTGAGGGTCCGGAGTTGGGCCCTTATCGGGATGCCCGGGTGCTTCCGATCCCGTGGTGCTCGTCCACTGTCTGGGTGTCGCGGGTGAAGGAGTTTGTGTATCGGGTGCCGGATAGGATGTCTCAGCCGAGGGCGCCGCCTGGTGGCCGGCTGCCAGCTGACCAGTGGGTGATTTGGGAAGCGTACTGCTTGCGCTTTCTGATATACAAGTTTCCGGAGAAGTATTAGTTCCCGTCTTGTGCACACTGCTACGCCGTGCATGGAT
Source organism: Procambarus virginalis (assembly GCA_020271785.1). Classification (NCBI taxonomy): domain Eukaryota; kingdom Metazoa; phylum Arthropoda; class Malacostraca; order Decapoda; family Cambaridae; genus Procambarus; species Procambarus virginalis. The sequence continues at coordinate 119,249 of WNGS01163943.1, forward strand.
CAGCTGCCGCCGTGACCACGACGCCCCGCCCCCCGGTGCGGGGTGTCTCCCTCTAACGTCCGCCTCTGTTTTCGTCGCCACTCCTCGCTCTACGGCCCATCACATCTACCGCTTTCGACTTTCTTCTCCTCCTGACCGTCAATGCATCTCCTTACATCTATCCTGGTGCAGTCATCGGGAGGTTAACCCTTCATGCAAACTGCACCTATTCTCAAGAAGAAGAAGAAGATAAAATATATAACAGGGCCTGAAACTGTTAAACATTTTCCATTCCTGGATATCCTAAAAGTATGGATGTTTTTCTCCGAAGTTTATTATTCAAAACGTCTAATAACAAATTGCCATATGTACTTCTCTGGGCATTATATAAGATAACGGTAATTTTTGTTTTAAGTATCGAATAGCTCATTAAATTGTCAATGAAAGGTTGCGGATGAAGAGATTGAGAATATTAACTTTATTAGTATCTAGCTATTACGCAGCTAATTTTCTGGAGGCTTGCTATAACAAGGCATAACATTCATATTATAACAGATCAGCAGCGAGAAAGTTCACTTTAAAGGTGTTATGTATACGTTCTTATCTGGGACACATACGACACTTCAACCCATCCTCGCAAATTCGTATAGTCAATATTGACTTATTTAATAAGTGCATAGGTGACATACTTAACCTAATAGTTTCCCTTGAAAAGCTTCATAGAAAACGCCGACCTTACCTAACCTACTTAGTATGTTAAGATAAGCATCTTATTGCTTCGTAATTACAATTATTACCTAACCTATACCTATAAAAGGTTAAGTAACAATTGTAATTGCGAAGCTATAAGATGCTTATTTTAACGTACTAACAAGGTTAGGTAAGGTCGGTGTTTTCTATGAAGCTTTTCAAGGGAAACTATTATGTTTAGTATGTCACCTTTGCATGTAACTAATAAGTCAATATTGACTATACGAATTTGCGAGGACGGGTTGGACACTTATCTAACTCCAGGTGGCGACAGTGACCCACCCAGAGCTCCACGTGACGACAGTGACCCACCCAGAGCTCCACGTGACGACAGTGACCCACCCAGAGCTCCACGTGACGACAGTGACCCACCCAGAGCTCCACGTGACGACAGTGACCCACCCACAGCTCCACGTGACGACAGTGATCCACCCAGAGCTCCACGTGACGACAGTGGCCCACCCAGAGCTCCACGTAACGACAGTGACCCACCCACAGCTCCATGTGACGACAGTGACCCACCCACAGCTCCACGTGACGACAGTGATCCACCCAGAGCTCCACGTAACGACAGTGACCCACCCAGAGCTCCACGTGACGACAGTGACCCACCCAGAGCTCCACGTGACGACAGTGGCCCACCCACAGCTCCACGTGACGACAGTGATCCACCCAGAGCTCCACGTGACGACAGTGACCCACCCAGAGCTCCACGTGACGACAGTGACCCACCCAGAGCTCCACGTGACGACAGTGACCCACCCAGAGCTCCACGTGACGACAGTGGCCCACCCACAGCTCCACGTGACGACAGTGACCCACCCACAGCTCCACGTGACGACAGTGATCCACCCAGAGCTCCACGTGACGACAGTGATCCTTCCAGAGCTCCACGTGACGACAGTGATCCTTCCAGAGCTCCGCGTGACGACAGTGATCCTTCCAGAGCTCCACGTGACGACAGTGATCCTTCCAGAGCTCCACGTGTCGACAGTGATCCTTCCAGAGCTCCACGTGACGACAGTGATCCTTCCAGAGCTCCACGTGACGACAGTGATCCTTCCAGAGCTCCACGTGATGACAGTGACCCACACAGAGCTCCACGTGATGACAGTGACCCACACAGAGCTCCACGTGACGACAGTGACCCAACACAGAGCACCACGTGACGACAGTGACCCACACAGAGCAACACGTGACGACAGTGACCCAACACAGAGCACCACGTGACGACAGTGACCCCACACAGAGCAACACGTGACGACAGTGACCCCACACAGAGCAACACGTGACGACAGTGACCCAACACAGAGCACCACGTGACGACAGTGACCCCACGCAGAGCAACACGTGACGACAGTGACCCCACACAGAGCAACACGTGACGACAGTGACCCCACACAGAGCTCCACGTGACGACAGTGACCCCACACAGAGCAACACGTGACGACAGTGACCCAACACAGAGCACCACGTGACGACAGTGACCCCACACAGAGCAACACGTGACGACAGTGACCCAACACAGAGCACCACGTGACGACAGTGACCCCACGCAGAGCAACACGTGACGACAGTGACCCCACACAGAGCAACACGTGACGACAGTGACCCAACACAGAGCACCACGTGACGACAGTGACCCCACACAGAGCTCCACGTGACGACAGTGACCCAACACAGAGCACCACGTGACGACAGTGACCCAACACAGAGCTCCACGTGACGACAGTGACCCCACACAGAGCAACACGTGACGACAGTGACCCACACAGAGCACCACGTGACGGCAGTGACCCCACTCAGAGCTCCACGTGACGGCAGTGACCCCACACAGAGGTTCACGTGACAACAGTGACCCACACAGAGCTCCACGTGACTTTGTACTATTTATATTCAAGACGGTACACAGAGTGTTTCGGGTGAGACTTAAAATATTTCATTTAAAATATCCACAGGTTAAATTAGATAAACACTTATAGTAAACAAAAATTACGTCAACAAATAAATTGTTCAGTAAATTTTGCTAATTCTTTGCAAATATAAATGATAACGATGAATAGTATAAACTATTTTTTTATTGAATCTGCAGTTTAAGCAACAGTTCAGATATAACACATATTTTCATTGCGTTCAAAAACAAACAATTTACTTATTTTAAGTGAGAATTGCTAAATGATCGTAATTATAAATTTCTTAGTTTCTCTTTCAAACTGGTTAAGAGAAGTAGGATTTGTCTCGTTTGAGAGACAACAGGTTTGGGACCCTTAATTTGAAGGAACTTCTGCTTAGGTTAGTCCGCGTTCTTAGAATATCAATCTACAGTTGTTCTCATCTGTTTGTATTGTACAGCTCTTATGGAAACGTTTAAATTCCGGACTAATATTGCTGGGCACAATATTATGGATGTAGAGTACACTTGAGAGTGTTTACAGTGAATGTATATTATATTATTCAATGATTTCATTAAGGGTGTTGAATACTCCCTCCTACGGGAGTTTATTGTTGTTCTAATTTGTTTTTATTATTATTATAAAACAACAAATATTTATAACAGAAGTAAGGAAGCATACACAAAACAGTACCAAACGCACAGGATTCAGAAAAACCAAAAAAAACTGAAACATAACACAGAAAAATACACATACACCAGGACACGCCAGTACACACATCAAGGACAGTGCTAGCGTGCACAGAACAGGTAAACAGAAATACAACATAGGTAACAGAAAGGCACGGCAAAACAACCAGTACCACATAAAAAGAAACAGTGAAAAAAACACATACAAGGCCACCGACACATAAACAAGAACAGAAGAACACATAACAACCCTATCAAGGGCAACCAGAAAATTCAACAAAGACACGGGAAAACATAAATAACACGGACCAGGAGAATACATAACTGCCCCAACAAGGGCAATGTAGGAGAAGCCTGCTCCCCAAACAATCAACACAGCCCATCCAAACTGAACAAAAACAGGGAAACATGGGTCACAGGAATGGCCTTATACTAGACCTAAGAGAGCAACTTACAATAACCAGATGGTAACCAGCACACCACACATACACAGACACCCGACACAAGCAATGGAGGGGAAACACCTCCGGACCTCACTACAAGACACACAATCACACGTCGCTCTTAGCATATGAGGACACAGCCCCGAACACACGGGTCACGACTGGGGCTCGCCCATACAAACACGGTCAATTGTTCTTCGACAATGGTAAATCAGGGCGATAAACAGGAGGAGGAGCAGGAGTCACGAGGAAGCGGTGGCCTCAAGAGAACAGACTCCGTTTTACACACCAGACGCTATCAGCACAACCAGCGGCACCAGGGTCAACGAACCCCCCCCCACCTCTGTTCACGGGCAGGCACCGGCAAAGCATCCACCGCAACCCGTCCCTCATCATCCACCCTTCCACCATAGGCACCACAGGTGCCTTACCACCAAGGGACTGCGACCTGGCAGTCCGCTTCCTACGTTTCTGCTGAGGGACCAGCTCATCCGAACTCAATGAGTCCTGCAGGCGCCGAGGGGGACGAACATCCACCATGGAGGGCAGCTGGGAGACGCCTCTCGCGACGAGGGGGAAGTCCCCACGTCCAGAGAGCCCACAGGCGAAGCAAGTGCCCCAGAAACGCTCCTCACTGCAGACGGGGACTCAACCCGTGAAGCCAGTACCACCACTACAGCAGATGGCACACTGTAAACTTCCATCGACACTGACGACATCATACAAAGCCCAGGAGCCAGAGCCTCGACCCCCACACACCGGCCGACGCAACCCCCGGTGCACAGAGCACCCCACCGGCTCCACACAAGCCCCAGGGACAGGCTCAACAGGTGCAACAGCTAGCAGGCAGGCAGGCGAGACAATACCATCAACCAAACGTCCGGATATTTCTCCTGGGAACGGGGATGGGGGAATAATGAGGGGGGGGGGGGAAAGTGTCAAGCCATTACAATATATAGCACTTGGAAAGGATTAGGATAAGGATGGAGGAGGGGGAAGGAATATTGCCAAACCACTTGTGGACGGTCGAGGGATTGAACGCCGACCTTCATGAAGCGAGATCGGCACTCTACGGGAAGGAGGGGCGAAAAATCACTCTCCTGGAGAAATTGACCTGAGCATCGACTCCCACGTCGCAAGCCGCAGCCAGATGACTGGGTAGACCACAC
>WNGS01163943.1:125170-135360 GCA_020271785.1 Procambarus virginalis
GGTCTAAAGCCATATTGACAGAACTACATATTATGTTTTGCAGGGTTGGACAAAATGGCAGGATTGATATTGGTCTCAAATTTTCGATTTCAATAAGATCACCACTCTTATGGACTGGGATTACCTCAGCCTCTTTAAGAATTTCTAAAAGGTTTGGGTTGATTTTTGAAGAGCAATGCTATGGCCGAGCAATAAGACCTCAAGTTTTTTTTAATTAATTGAGTAATTCAGAAAGGTACTTGATTTATTTTTAAGTGAGAGGATTATAGCATTAACTGAGGAATTTGCTGGGGTAAGCACATAGACTCTGGATTGGTTTGGGATACCCTTTCCATGAGATGTGCCAATGAATATGAAGTAAATACGGAATTTAGTAGCAGTGTCAGAGGCTGACAGAATTCCACTGTCACCAGTTGGGAATATTGGTATCTTATTAGAGGACTTCTTAGATTCTAATATCTGGGAAATATGGTTTCATTTTTGTTTCGTGTAGCTTGCTTAGGTAACTTTGACGAGCACCTCTTACACGATGATCCTAGTAGCTGAGAAACGAGTCTCTCTTTGAGAGTTATTCTGTCAGACCGACCTAACTAAGAGGTCAAAGAGATGGACGTGGAAAATATATATATATATATATATATATATATATATATATATATATATATATATATAATATATATTATATATTTTTTTTTTTTTTTTTTTTTTTTTTTTTTTTTTTTTTTTTTTTTTATAATATGGAAGGGAGTACCACCTCTGGCTGGAAGAAGGGGACCCATAGCCTCGGAGGAAATCACACATAACGCATTGGAGGGAATGTAGGTCCCCTCCAATACAGTTTCTGTGTGCTTTTCTCCTACCACCCCCTTCCTTTTTTTTATGCTTTATTGTGTATTTAAAGGTTACAAAACATACAAGACAAATGCCTAAAGGTTATGTATCTCTTGAAGCTCCTCCGCTTCCGAACAGGAACCGAGGACGCAGCAAGCATTTCCCCTGGATCGCCACACTGAGGCGCTGAAACAAAAAACTGCAAGCCCTTGGGTCTCTGGTGACGTCGATGAGCTTGGAACCCAATTCCTTGAGAAATCCCAAGGCACTCTTGCCCCAGGGGCCATGCGTCTCAGACGCTATTGGAACAAAGAGGTATTGGCCTGCCAGTCGCCTGTATTTGAGAGATTTTGCTGTTTCCCTGTGGTTGGCCGCCCCACCTGCTTGATCAGCTCCGAAGTGTACATAGGTGTCAGCCAGGGTGGATACACATGTGTAGTCCCACACCAACTGTCTACCCTCCTTCCATGAGTATATGTGATGCCATCAGGGCGAAGTGCGGGGAAATCCGGGTTCTGGACCCCTAGGATGCGAGGTTCTCTCTCCGCTGGGCACTTAGCTGAGACGAGGCTTCTCTTGATGATGTCATTGACCTCGTTGTGTCTTGCATGCCAGCCCTTTGTGCTTCCACAATGCAACCCATGCAGTCCGTATTGGTCTGCTTCCACCCTGTTGCAATACACTTGTATTCAGTGTGAATTGGGGCACCAAGGCGGAGGGCCACTGCTACACGAAGGGATTCTGGATCTAGGCGCGTGCCCATTGCTGACATGGGTACTGCCAGGAGAAAGTCTCCTCCATGGGGGCACGCACTGCTCTGAGGCGGGCTTTCTCCTTGTCTGATGTTGCGGCGCTGAGCATGGCATCAGCTACTTTTTCCACTAGAGGAGGCCCCTCATTTGTTCATGAGGAGGATATATATAATATATATATATATATATATATATATATATATATATATATATATATATATATATATATATATATATATATAATGTCGTACCTAGTAGCCAGAACGCACTTCTCAGCCTACTATGCAAGGCCCAATTTGCCTAATAAGCCAAGTTTTCATGAATTAATATATTTCACAAATTTTTTTCTTATGAAATGATAAAGCTATCCATTTCATTATGTATGAGGTCAATTTATTTTTATTGGAGTTAAATTAACGTAGATATAGGATTGAACCTAACCAACCCTACCTAACCTAACCTAACCTATCTTTATAGGCTACGTTAGGTTAGGTAGCCGAACAAGTTAGGTTAGGTTAGGTTAGGTAGTCGAAAAATAATTAATTCATGAAAACTTGGCTTATTAGGCAAATCGGGCCATGCATAGTAGGCTGAGAAGTGCGTTCTGGCTATTAGGTACGACATATATATATATGTTAAACACTGGGTAAGATTTGACCAATGGTTTAAAAGTATGGGCAATAAGTAAGAATGTACATAAATAACTTGACAAGAGATGTGGAGTTTGCTGGAGGAATGAGGCTTGCTTCAGAAGAGCTTGAGCTGAAGAGATCGTGAGGGGAGGGCGTGCTCCGTTTGAGCCCCTGGTGAAGAAGAACCCCTGAGTGATAAACCTTCAAGAAGAAGGAAGTGGACAGACGTCTCGCTTGTGAAATAAGTTTGTGGACATCTGAGCTCCAGTCGTAAACTGCAGGAAGGTTGTGGAGCAGTATTTGAAACAGTCTTGTGGGCAGCTTAGGGCTCCAGGGCATCGGTCGCTCAACGAGTAAGGGCCCCCACAGAAAACCATTTCTGTGGTAAGCATTTTAAACAGTTTACAGTGATTGTCTGCAGTTGGTCGTGTGCTCAGCGACCATAGGAAGTGTTTATTGAGATATTAGATATATTGTGTTCAGGTAGAAAGCCTAAATATGAGAGTGAAGATGGGAGGACTAACTGAGGGGAGGAGCAGCGCATCCTCTCCTGCCGATAGCTTTTAGGTGACTGACCAGCTGGCAGTCTGGGGCGGACGGGCCGCTCCGGGAAGTAGAGAATGGACCCGCCCGGGCGTGGGGGAGTCCTCACGGCAGGCAGGAGTTAGAGGCATGTCGAGTGGAGACATTTATTATGTACTTTATTTTCATTATATGTTTGCAGAGGAACATTTTTATTGGCGTGTTGATGGGTTGCAGGTTTGTCCTGAGGAAGGAGTTGATGGGAGTTCTCTGAGGCCAGAGAAGAAGTTGATTGGAACTTCAAGCCTGTAGGAGTAGATGCTGTACTCTGAGGTAGAGCAAGCCCCATAGTGAGGAATTGTATCTCATACTGTGAGAAGAGGAGCAGTGAAGTCTCACATGCTTCTGTGGAAAAAGGTAGTGGAGTACCACTGGAGTCCAAGGAGAACTTCGTGGTGCAGCAGTCTGGAAGAGCTACAGAGGATCCTGGTAGATAAACCTGGAAGAACCTGAAGATGTCAGGGTAGTGGACTTCCAGATGTGGGTAGGAAGTTCTTGTTGACTACTTGTAGGAAGTTGGTAGAGTGCTTGATTGTCGTTATAGTGCAAGACGCAGTGAAAGGTAGGTGATTGATTATCATTTCTATGCCAAGGAATACCTATATTGGAGTTTACAGAGATTTACAGCTATAGGCTGGATTACCTACAGATATTTATATATATGTTCTGGGATTGATTGGGTTATCACTTACTTATGCTGAAGTTTATCGAGTTACAACTGTAGGCTGAATTACCTGCAGAGACATATATATATATATGTTCATATATGTTCTAGGGCTGATAGTGCCGTATTTATCTTGCAAGATTTAACCTACTAGGTGAGGTTGGTAGCATAAGTGGCAAACCAGGAGATGGGCTGCCACTAGGTATAAGTAACTGGTAGAGTCATGACGGTACTGGACTGTAACCAGATATAGTGTCATAAGGTATTGATGTTTATATACTTATATTGTATGTGAGTGCTTTGCATATGTTCTGTGTTATTAAATCTGTGTAGTTAAAAGGTTTGCCCTTGTCCTGGTGAGGCTTCCCAGAAAGTGGAAAAAGGGTGAGAAAGAACAATAGCTGTGGAGTAAGGAATTATAATTCAAATGAGAAGGGGACTGAGGAAATCACACCAACCAAGGAGAGAGTGGGGAGTCATGGCGGCTCAAGTGGGTGTATGCACATGACAACGATGTTTGTGTTGGAGCCACATCCCCTAAATATGTGATGCTGAACCCCACCCCAAAAGCAAGAAGAGTGCAGGGTGATCTCCCAATTAAAGTGTAAGCACTCTACAGAGGTTTTGGTTTGGTGGATTGACCGGAAGAGATAATCTATTGACCCACAACATTAATATTATTACGACCCACAACGTAACAATATATATATATATATATATATATATATATATATATATATATATATATATATATATATATATATGTCGTACCTAGTAGCCAGAACGCACTTCTCAGCCTACTATGCAAGGCCCGATTTGCCTAATAGGCCAAGTTTTCATGAATTAATTGTTTTTTCGACTACCTAACCTACCTAACCTAACCTAACTTTTTCGGCTACCTAACCTAACCTAAGCAATAAAGATAGGTTAGGTTAGGTTAGGTAGGGTTGGTTAGGTTCGGTCATATATCTACGTTAATTTTAACTCCAATAAAAAAAAATTGACCTCGTACGTAATGAAATGGGTAGCTTTATCATTTCATAAGAAAAAAATTAGAGAAAATATATTAATTCATGAAAACTTGGCTTATTAGGCAAATCGGGCCTTGCATAGTAGGCCAAAAAGTGAGTTCTGGCTAGTAGGTACGACATATATATATATATATATATATATTATATATATATATATATATATATATATATATATATATATTATATATATATATGACGATAATCTCTTCCCAGAGATTGAGCCTGCTCTTTCTTATTATCATCACGTTCTACATAATACTCAAGATACGTTTTACAGTGGCTTAAACGTATATATCAAGACAGCCACACGCACCTGCAACTCCCCCTCCCCCCATTCCTGCACACCTGGTCGACGTGCCGAACCCTTCAACTGCCAAACTACCTGTGACCGGCCTCCCTGCATTCTCATTGGCCGTTCGAGAACTCACCACTTCAGTTCTACGCCAATCACCTTCCTCGCCAAGGCAACGTCAGGATCACTGGCAGCTCTACTAGTCAGAATATCTCGTGCTCTCATGCTATGAACACCTATTTGACTCACCTCGTGTGATCAAGTAGAGGCATATAGCTATCGCATATATTCCCAGCACCATCATTATTATATATTGTTTATTATATATTCCCTTGTGTTCAATATTGCCCTCCGGTTAACGTAATATACTTTTATGTTATTTCTTGTTCATTTGTTATACAGTCACGTTATTCAGCCAAGAAATTGTCTTTATTTTACTTTGCTTTTTTTTAGATTTATTAAATGTCATTTTTATCTTTGTGTTTTCGTGTATCTTACTTTACCTTACCACAGATTATCAGACAAGCAGTCATTCTTTTTTTTTCTTTTTTTTTATATAACTTACATATATGTGACCCAGCATTGACATCTGCCATTGGAAGACTGCTGACCACCATTTCAACACGTTACCGTCACATATAATTGGGGGCCTGTCCTAGGAGCTGCACTCAGGTATTGGTAATCGTGGTAAGCGTACTTGGCTTTCATCCCCTTGCTTTCAATATTTACACTAATCATTTTATTTTTTGGTGCTGTGTATATTGTGCATTACGGGAGTAGCATATGGTGAGTGTGAGACAACTTTGGATTACGTGGTGACTGTAGGCCGCAGTCATACTCTTAATTGGTCGTCTCCCCCTTCCGTGTTATCAACCGTGTTTAACATCTTTTGTCCCTCAGATATTACTCACATTTTTGACAGATTATCACATAGGTACCCTGGTACTGTGGTCTGTCTCCGGGTCAATAGCACCAATTTCTGCAATCCGACTCTAGGAGGATAAAGAGGGCCAAAGTTCCTCTAGCACGGACTTTAATTGGCGAGTTGGGACCTCGCCGATAGTTCTCGTCACCAGTTGACACTCGCACCCCTACTCGTCGGTCAGAATTGATGGTCCTTACTCAAGGTAGGGAATTAGCTTTCTTTCTTTTGAGCACGAAAGTCGCTAATTCTGTAAGTACCATATTCAATTTCAGTGGGTACCTTGCTTATGTTCTATAGTGACTCGGCAAGGTATGACTACATTTTTGTACTACCTCAATTACTTTGGAACCATTTAGTGTTTCACTTGTCTTTCGAAACTCAGTTTCAACTAATTAGTAGGATTTTCTTGCCTTTATCCTCCCACAGTGAGTACCAGGTACAAGATTTCCTGCGACCTTATTCATTTACCATCTTGAATTAACTTTAATTATTAACAATTCCACAGGATAGGTATCAGTTGCCACGTTTCCTGTTTCTGACATTCACCATATTCTCACAGTATATTCGTGTCTCATTTATTTGCCATTTTTCACCATGTTTCGTATCCAAATTTTCAAGGCAGATCCAGAAAGTGAAATAGGGAACTTACGTCATGCTAAGAGGGTCGAATTGATAACTCTTGCACATGAGTATCACTTGGAAGTTCCCCCTGGAGCCAACAAATATGCCATACATAATATGATACTAGATCATCTTTTGGATGAAGGAAGATAGATTCTGATACTCACGAACAATATACCATTTCAGATAAGCATGATTTGACGGCAATGAAACTCAAAATCGAGCTCGCCAAGCTCGAGAAGGAACAACAGCAAGCCGCCATACAGCAACAACAGGAAGCAGCTGCCGTCAGAAAGGAAGAACAAGAGCGTGAAGCTGCCCTGGCGAAAGAAGCTCTTCAACTCAAGAAAGAAGAAATCCACCTCAAAGAGCGAAAGGCCGCATTGAGGAAGGAAGAGAGAGACCGACAAGCCTTCCTCCTTCAAGGACAACAAGAACGTGATTTGGCCCTATTCAAAGAGCGTGAAAGAATACAACTTGAAACAAAGCGGCAACAGCTGGAGCTACAACGCGACCACGAAAAACAGCAAGCCAACTTAGCTCTAGAATATCATGAAAGAGAACTCACGTTGGACACTACACACCAAGCTCAACGCCAACAAGCTGCAGCTAGTCTTCCTCCAAGCTTCAATGTCTCGCATGCAAGTAAGTTGATGCCACCGTTCATCGAAACGGAGGTTGATGTGTTTTTCACCACTTTTGAGACCCTTGCTAATCAACTTAGTTGGCCTGACGACCAATGGGCTACCCTTCTCCGAGTACATTTAACAGGTAGAGCAGCAGTCACACTCAGCACTTTGGCATCAGAAAACGACTACACCACCCTGAAGCAAGCTGTGTTGGACGCCTACCTTCTCTCCACCGAGAGCTACCGACGAAAGTTCCGTGACTACATCAAGGCAAGTACCACCACCTTCTTAGAATTTGCTAACACCAAACGGAGATATTTCATGAAATGGCTGGAGGCAGCCCATGTCTCTACTTTTCCAGAGCTTGTCAACCTCATGTTGGTTGAAGAATTCTTGAGGCGTGTACCTCCTCCTGTCAGCCAATACTTAGCAGACAAAGAAGAGACTGATTTGGTGAAATGCGCGAAGTCAGCTGACACTTACAGCCTCATCCACCGGCTGACACCAGAACAACCTACCAGTAAGAAGTCTTGGTACAGCTACGAGAAAGCGAGCCCAGATCAAGGTACCTCTCAACTGTACTGCAGTATTGTCGACTCTATGGACATACCATAGAAAAATGTGGTAAGTCCCAATCTAAAGGTAACACAGAAACCACTAAGCCCAAACCTACTCCCCTAAGTCCGGTAAGCCTGTAATGAATATGGTGTTCATGTTAATGATCTGTCTCTCTTTAGCAACATCTATATCCAGGAACTATCTCTACCCACGGTTCAGATTCAGAGGGACGTTTTGGACTTAAGATCCTGAGGGACACAGCGGCTCTACAATCGATCGTCTTGAAATCAGCTGTGCCCAACGTCGCCTACACAGGAGAGACTGTCTTCATCACTGACCTTACTGCTACTACTCCTTATCCTCTCGCCAGAGTCCACCTGGATTGTCCCTTCGTGACCGGTGAAGTCCAAGTCGCCGTCAGGAAAAGCCTTTTCCCATGCCTGGAGTGCAACTTCTCCTAGGCAACGACTTGGCAGAAGACCAACAACCGACCAACTTGATCGTCAAGGACATATCCCAGGTGAGCAACTCTGTGTTGGATAACCCGATTTTTAAGCATGTTCCAGCAAAGGTTCAAGAGAGTGATGAAGTTTCTCCTGTTATGGTGACCACCCGTGCTCAAGCTGCACGACCACAGCCAGCTGACTCTACTGCTACCGCTGTCCCTCAAGACCCTTCGAAACTACCCCCTAATCTGACCGCTTTGGAGTTCCGTAAGTTACAGAGAGAAGATCTTACCTTGACACTATTCTTTCAGGCTGAGACCCAATCCGACAGTGTTCCTGGGTTCTTCTTGGAGAACGAATTACTCTATCGCAGGATAGACCCAGTAAACTGAAGGGACGAGGACGATTGGGCAAACATTGAACAACTAGTGATTCCTACCAGCCTGCGGCCCACGATTCTACACCTGGCCCACGGAGCTCTATCACACTACGGGTTTAACAAGACATACCATGGGATTCGCCAAGACTACTACTGGCCAGGTATGGTAATGACGTAAAGAAATTTGTTCAAATGTGCCACGTGTGTCAGAAAGCGGGAAACCAAACGTTTCATTCCCAGAGCACCACTGATACCCATCCAGGTGCCTGAGGAACCATTCCACAGACTTATTATTGACTGTGTTGGTCCTTTGCCTCGGACCAGTGCCGGCAACGCCTATATCTTAACCATCCTGTGTCCTACCACCAGATTCCCGATAGCAGTTCCAGTGAAAATATTACGGCTGCTACAGTGGTGAAGAATCTACTGAAAATCTTCACCCAGTATGGATTTCCGAGGGAGATTCAGAGCGACTGTGGCACCAACTTCACCAGTGATCTCTTCAAACGGACTCTGGAGGAGTTCAACATCAAACAGGTACTGTCCAGCCCCTATCATCCTGCTTCACAGGGTTCTCTTGAACGTAGTCATCAGACTATCAAGGCACTCTTAAAAAGTTTTGTAATGAGACCTCAAAGGATTGGGATAGGCAACTTGATCTCATCATGTGTATTTTCAGAAGTCTTCCCAACGAGTCACTAGGAGTATCTCCTTATGAGATGCTCTACGGACGTAAGTGCCGTACACCTCTCAAGGCTTTCAAGGATTCTCTACGTGATGCCACCTTCAGTGAGCATCAGAATGTGCCCCAGTATCTTCAAAACCTCCGACACATTCTAGAGAGGGTCCATTCCTTTGCCAGCAACAACCTACAGAAAGCCCAGGAGAGGATGAAGACTCGTTACGACCAGCACTGCCAAGTAAGGAAGTTTAAACCGGGAGACTTAGTTCTTGCCTATTTCCCTATCCCAGGTTCTCCTTTACAGAACAGGTTCTCAGGACCCTACCGTGTTAAGGAGTGCCGGAACAACTTCAACTACGTTCTCGAGACCCCCGATAGGCGGCGGAAGACCCAGCTGTGCCACATCAATCTGCAAGCTCTACCATGGTGTTCCTCCCACTGTGTAACCAATTCACCTCATTTACAGGTCCATACAGCCACAGTGAGACCTTCCCTGCTTCTCCTTCCGAAAGCACTGACACTGAGACAGCGCTTTCTAATTCGGAAATCCTTACTGAATTTCATAATCACTTTCAGGACAGTAATTGTGCTCCTTTATCATATTCTAATACTACTCTCGCCTCGCCAGATATCACCAAGTCTCCCATCCTCCATATCGACGCCAGTGGTACCGGACGGGGTGACCTGGTACAACAAGGCGAAGAGACTCTAGTACCAACTACCATAAACGACACCACGAGCAACAAGGAGGCTCATCGTCCTGAACAGGCAACACTTTGCTCCATACCTGCAAAGTACTCAGTCCACCACCATCTACATGGACCACAACCATCTTCACTTCCTACAGCCAGCCCAACTCAACCATCGACTACTTCTATAATGGGCTTGCCAGCTACATCATTTCAGCCTGGAGATTGCTACACCCAGAAGTCTGACTACATCATATCAGACGCCTCTCCAGCATCACTGAGGTAGAGCCTACTCCACCTCCCACTCTACCTCCCGATGAACGTGACTTCACCAGAACCGCAGGCTTCGGGGGAGAGTTGTGACGATAATCTCTTCCAGAGATTGAGCCTGCTCTTTCTTATTATCACACGTTCTACACAATATCAAGATACGTTTTACAGTGGCTAAACGTATATATCAAGACAGCCACACGCACC
>WNGS01163943.1:136360-152490 GCA_020271785.1 Procambarus virginalis
TAAGCCAAAATGATCAAAGTATGGTTTGTCATTCTGAGCTATATAATATGCAGAATGCAAAATTGAACATATTGTTTGAGGTATGAAGCATTCATGGCAGCAAACAATTTTCGAAAAGCATTTTCACTAGCTACATTTTCAACACGCAAGCAGCAGTGTGAACATTCGATAGTTTATGATCAATAACTATTTTCTGAGAGACTTCAAGCGTGTACTTTAGTCTTCTCCATAATACGATACTTGGTACATCCGCCACTCATTTAATAGTCTTAATCCCTTTGAAGTGAACAGTATTACATTGCTATGTTTGCACTTAACTTATACCCAAGTTTATCATTCCTAAAGTCAAACAATGGATAGGTTTCATTGTTCTTTTTTCCACATTTCTACAGTTCAAACACCTGAACAAGGATACAAGTTAGACTTCAAAGCACCATTAAATTTCTTAATTTTACATGGATCCAGTTTGAAAATTTGAACTATAAGCAGTCGAAACATAACTTTTGGAACTTTCACTGCTATCGTTATCAGTATTCTGTATATTATTCTTCTTACACTTCTCACTTTGTTTACAAAAGAAGTCAACATTGTTTGCTTAGAAGTCATGATGGGTGTTTGTGAGAAAAAATGCTTCTGTATTAGAGACATCCACGGACCACCATCCACCACTTTACTAGTGCCACTAAAACACAGAAGCAGAGTTCCCAACTCGCTATATCACACGACACTAGAACTACCTCAAAAAAACACTAAAATATGTAAGACGTGTGTAGCAGTTTTGTCGTTTTACCTGCCTATCTCCCAGTTCCCTCATCCTTTCTCCCCTATCCCCCATTCCATCATTCACTTGCAGAAGTGCCAGCTCCAGCAGCACTACACCACTGACAATAGTACCAAAAGATATGCATTAAGTCTCAGCTGAGGAGAATAAACTACAGGGAGAGACTGAGATGAAAATAGCGAGACATAAAAACAACATATAATAGTATTTGACAAAGCAGAGTGAGACAGACGAAGAAGCAGTTGTAAACAACTTAATTCATATTTTTATTTGTAATTATGATAGAAAAGACGTTAATATGCCAAGGCGAGTAAAACTATTAAAAAAGGCGTGTTCTACTGACCTTCCTGAGTGAGGAGGCTCCCGAGGCGAGAGTGAGGGTGTGAGGAGGCGTGTGGATGGAGGCGTGGTGGAGGGCGTGGAGAGAGGCGTGATGGAGGGCGTGGAGAGAGGTGTGGTGGAGGGCGAGGTAGAGAGCGTGGAGAGTGTTGCGGAGAGTGTGGTGAAGGAGCAGGGCCCTCACGTCCTCCTCTCCCCCACGGCTATCACCACCGTCTCCGGCAGCTGCCACAGCCCAGACCTCTCCAACAACCTTTTTTTCATGTAAAATATTATTTAATGATTTACATTCATAGTGAGCAGTTCTCGTCTCTTATTTGCAGAATAATGAAACAAATTAAAGGATAACATAATAGATGTATTAGGTTGAGTGAGTTTAATTAGGAGGTGACTAGCATGGAGAAAATGGCTCTTCTACAATTAACTTCATTTCAATGTTCATAGAGACTAATAAATAAGCTATCATATGTTGAATTTATATTCTGAGTTGCAGGAAAATTTTCACTACATTTAGTTTCCAACATATAGACAGATATTGTGTCATGAAATCATTTGAATCATGTGGCTGGAATGACATGAAATGTAATATTTACAGGACTGTATTACTGTCTGTTCAGTACATAGGGCTGTTAAGTGTCAAAAATGCATAAAATTTGTGAGTTACAAAACGAAAGTTTCTGGTCATAAGTCTTTATATTTTAGTTAGAGTGGTGTTTATTTGGAAAAAGAATCGTTATGTGATGCATTAATTACAAAATCCCTGGTCAACTAAACTAAATTCTTATGTAACATAGATGAAGGGTGAATTACCTCCAATTCCCTAAGTGGTGCTCCATGAAAGGTTCGAGGCCTCAGTTAGGTACCACTTAGGTTCGAGACTTAATCGTTTGCTGTAAAAATACGGTACAATCATATTTTTTACAGCTAACCTTCAAATCTCAACTGAGAGGAAATAAATCATTTTCAACGTGGAGAGGAGGGGGACCTGCTGCGTGGGTAACAGCTTTTCCTCTATATCGACCTACCCAGGCTTTGTGCTCCAGCCTCGTCTCACAGTGTTGAACACGAAAAGCGACTGTCTACTGGTTATAAGTCTCCTGCTCAGTTGGCGAAGAGCGTGATGCCAGTGGTTGCTTCCGAAGCTGAGAGGGGTCATCTCGCCCCACTGGGAAGCTACCCCTCGCCTCATGCTGGGCAAACACAAGCCAATAAGGTGTTGCCTCGCCACGGTCCGTTAATCTCACTGGGTGCATGGGGGTTTAGTGTGAAAACCAACAAGCGGACCGACACCTTTGCACCAAGCAATACCAGATCCAGAAAGGAAATATCAAATTCCCTAAAGCTGGGCACATGGAACGTTAGGACAATGACACCAGGTTTCTCTGACGACCTGCAAGAAATCAACGACACCCGAAAAGCAGCAGTCATCGATAGGGAGCTGAGCAAACTGCAGATGGATATCGTTGCTCTCCAAGAGACCAGGTTCCTAGGATCAGAATCTGGAAGAGAGAAGTCCTTCTTTTTCTTCTGGCAAGGGAAAGCCTTCCAGACAAGACCAGAGAACACAGTGATGGATTCGTCCTCAGGAATGCACTATTGGGACACATCATACAACCGACTGAGGAACCAACTGAATTTTGTCTCTCTAGCTGCATTCCCAAACAAGAGTAGCCAGTGTAATTAGTGCATAGGCACCAACTCTGAATTCTTCAGCCGAAGCGAAGGAAACATTCTATGGTGACCTCAACAGAGTCACAGCGAGAATCACAGAAAAGGAGCCAGTGTTCATCCTCAGCGACTTCAGTGCAAAAGTGGGTGCCGATCACAACTCTTGGCCCACTTGTCTGGGTCATTTCGCCATAGGATGGATGAACGAGAACGGGCAACGTCTGCTAGAACTCTTCTACCTTCATGGCCTCTGTGTCACCAACACATTCTTTGGCACAAAGCCTCAACACCGAGGCTCCTGGAGACACCCCCAGATCAAAGCACTGGCACCAGCTTGACCTGATTCTTACCAGGCGTGCAAGTCTACCCCGCGTCAAGATTTCACGTAGCTACCAGAGTGCTGTCTGTGACACCGACCACTCTTTTGTATGTAACAGGGGTCAAGATGCAAACAATGAGAATTCTCTGCTCGAAAAAGGAGGGCAGACCACGCATCGACACCAGCAAGACCCGCAATCAGGACGAGGTGGAAGATTTTGCACATGCACTCGAGGAAGCTCTCCCTGACCTGGCCGGGGACACCAGCAAAAGATTGGAGCACTTCAGAGACATTGTGTTCAACGCTGCCAAGTCCACCTTCGGCAAGAAGACCAGTAGGTCGGTAGACTGGTTGAAGGCTCACTCATAAGAAATGACACCAATCATCGAAGAGAAGAGAAGAGAAGAGAAACGTCTTAGCAGTCTACAAAGCCTGCCCAAGACAGCGCAACCTGCAAATGCTTCAAGCGGTCCCTTGCAAAGTGCAGCAGAGCGCCAGACGATGCGCCAATGACTATTGGCGATGGCTCTGCCCCCACATACAGATACTGCAGCAGATACATGCAATGTAAATAGGATGTATGAGGGCATCAAGCAGGCCGTTGGCCTAATCCAGAAGAAGTCCGCCCTCCCTGAAATTTGCCGCAGGCGAGGAGATTCAGAACCAGACACTGCAGCTGAAGCGCAGGATTGAGCACTACTCCGAACTACGGAGCCGACAGCGAACCGACTCTGGAAGAACTCGGCGAGGCCCGAGACTCCCTTGCTACTTGAAAAGACGACATTCATACCGAAGCCTTGAAGTGTTGCAAAGGTAACCTACTCGTTGAGCTGCATGGAATCCTCTGCCTATGCTGGTGAGAAGGAGATGTGCCACAGGACATGATGGATGCCAACATCGTCACGCTGTACAAGACTAGAGGTGATAGGGGCGACTGCAACAATTACCACAGCATCTCCCTCCTCAGCATTGTTTAAAAGCTGTTTGCTTGAGGCACATTGAAGAGGCTCCAAGTACTCACAGAGAGAGTCTACCCAAAGTCAAAGTGTGGATTTCTAGCTAGCAGGTTCACCATTTTCATGGTGTTTTCCCTCAGACAACTGCAGGAGAAAATGCAGGGAACAGAAGCAACCACTCTTCGTAGCCTTCATAGATCTGACGAAGGCCTTCGACCATTGTCAGTAGGGATGTTCAAGATCCTCCCCAAGATCTCATGTCCACCCAGTTTCCTCAGCATCATCACATCTTTCCACGAGTACATGAAGGGCAACGTGGCTTTTGCCGGCTCAATATCAGGCGCCTTTGACATCTAAAGCAGAGTAAAGCATAGCTGCATCCTAGCTCCATCCCTACTCGTGATTTTCATTGCAGTTATGCTGCAGCACGCTTTCAGATCTGCCACAGAAGGCATCTACCTCTGGAACAGGTAGGATGGATAGCTGTTCAACCTCGCCAGGCTATGAGCCAAATCAAAGATTCAGCTGAGGTGTCTGCATTACTTCCTGTTTGCAGACGATGCAGAAGTCACCGCCCACTCACTTGAAGACCTCCAACAGCTCAAGACCCACTTCAGCGAGGCCTGCCAGGCCTTCAGACTCACCATCAGCCTGAAGAAAATGCAGGCCATGGGACAAGGAGTTGACTCCCCACGTGCAGTCGATGAGTCACAATAACGTGGCTAAAGTATGTTGACCAGACCAGACACTAGAAGGTGAAGGGACGACGACGTTTCGGTCCGTCCTGGACCATTCTCAAGTCGATAGTCGAAACGTCGTCGTCCCTTCACCTTCTAGTGTGTGGTCTGGTTGACTCCCCACCTTACATCGGCATCTCTGATTACAAATTGGAAGTCGTCCATAGTCTCAAGGACTTTGTGTACCTCAACTCCACAACCTCTGACTACATTTCTCTTGACACAGAGCTCAACAAACGCATCGGTAAGGCATCTGAGCCATGTCTAGACTGATATTAGTGTCAGGATGATCTTTGCTCTTTTCCTGGTCAGGTTTCCCAGAAAATGAGAGAGAGAGAGAGAGAGGGTCACGGTTGCAGACAGGATGACAGTGGACAATAATTTACTAAAAGGGAATTTAGGAGATCATCTCAAACAAGGAGAGCGCGGGGAGTCAAAGCAGTTCGAGTAGGGTGTGTACTCAAGAAAACGAGCAGTTTTGGAGCCGCACCTCTAAATAAAGGTAACACTGAATCCCTCTCCAAGATCAGGAAGCGTACAGGGTAAATTGCAAGCACTCCAGTGTCCATTGCTGGTCGCCAGACGGTAGCGGGAGTGTGGTTACCGAGGTCGGCTGGTTTTCTATCAGGGAGAGGTTGGGGTCTCTTTTCACCCGTATGCAAGTAACAGTTTGGTGCAACAACCGGAGCTCCTCTTTATGGGAAAAAACCCCAACCCTCCTCCTGATAAAACCGCCGGATGTTCCACAGCGCAGGCCATGCAATCCATATTCGTATGCATCTACCTCGCCTGCAAAAACACCTATGAACAGTGTGAATAGGGGCAGCAAGGCAGAGAGCGACTGCAATATGTGCATGTGCCTGTCGACTTCACAATCGACTTGAGAATGGTCCAGGACGGACCGAAACGTCGTCGTCCCTTCACTTTCTAGTGTGAGGTTTGGTCAACATTTGGGGGTTGTTGCTGCCTCCAGCAAAGCTGTGGCTTCTTTATCTACAATGGGACTGTCTCATCTGGATTGTTTCTTGGCTTTCAGCAGGGTTGGTCTGAGTGCTGGGTCTGCCATGGTTCCCAACTTTGTATTGCATTTCCTGTAAGGGGGGGTCATGTATTCGTGCTAAGTCACATAGGTTGTCGGAAGAATTTCCTTGACCAGGTCATCTGATGCTAAGGAGGAAGACAGGAAGGCTGGGACAGCAATTTGGGTGGCGGTGCGGGCACCCAGGCTGCCAATCCTGACTGAAAGAGTTGTTTGTTTCCACTGACTGTCATTAAGGGGAAAGGCTGACAACTTTTTCTAGCATGGTCTTCAGTAGAAAGTCATACTGTTCAAGCTTTGGGATGCTGTAAGATGGGGCGCACCTCAGAAGGTAGATTAGTCTCTGAAGAGATGACATCTAGTGAGGAGATAAAAAGCATCGTGAGCATCGATGTCATCTCTCCTGTCTTCCATCCTCCCAAGGTCTGTGATTTTCTTATCGAGGATCTCCTCAATGGCGTTAGACCTAAGGGGGGGCTCCAGGGGAGAGTCCTGTTCACAGACTTAATGACATAGGCCCTAGGCAAGACGGATCTTATTCTAGCTATGATGTCTGGATTCGAGAAGATTACTTCACACTTGGAGGGGCTTCGGGAGAGACCCAGGTATACTTCTTGCTCCTTTATTTTTCTAATGTCTTTCAAGAGGGGAGGGGGGGTCTAGGGGGCTAACTATAATGCCGTCGTCCAAAAACCAGATGTTGAACTCACTGGACAAGCTTTCTGTGTTTTATTTTAAGACAGAAAGCATATAAGCTTTCTATACTGTTTACTATTTTCTTACTTTCAAGATTAAGAAGAGAAAACAAGCTACCAAAATTAAAGGTAAAAATTTTTTTAGTAATTATTGAAGGATTATTTTTCAACAATGTTTCGTTCGTCTCTGACACGTCTTTAAGTATGGAATGAACATACAAGATTGATGATGAAGATTAAGCCACTCAAGAGGTGGCACGGCATAAATAGCCCGTAATATACAAAGTGCATATACAAGGTGCAAATTTATCCTAAAGACACATGTGAAAGAGGTGAAGTTGTGCGGGGTAAGGTGAAGCAATCACACATAGGTAAGGACACGAGGAAACAATGGGGATGGATGCGAGTCAAACATTGGGTAAGACGGTGGCCAGGGAGAACTTGGGATGGTATTCAGTTCTTAAGGTGAGGTCTGGATTTGAGCGTACGCAAGTTATCAAAGTCGTTACTCTGTATATTTAGGGTGGATTTTTTCCTCTTATGAGTATAGCTTCCAGGATTTGCAGTCACCTTTGGTCAGTGGTGGATGCCAGGAGTGTTGTATATCATGCTACATAGCCTTCCCGGTTTGGTTCATTCCTTTGATAATTACTTACTTCTTGCATGCTCCTAGAGTGTTGTGTTATGTACACTTAGCATAGGCAAAGTGTACATACGTTTCTAGGGGCACCAGCTTGTAGATGACAGGTCAGTCTTCTCGAAAGCTTTGTGGTGGTCATACCAATATAAGTAGATCGAAGGTGACATCAACAAATGTTATATCTTCATTAATCATTGTTGAGTACCAGATACCTGAGTGCAAGATGAGTGTTGTTGTTGTTGGAGGTGAGTCGAGAAGAAGGCCCCGGCAGGTGGTTCTCGAGTCTCCCCACAGCCCCTGGAGGAGGTTGTCTAGTTCGAGGTGCTCTTGTGGTGTCTGGTGTTGACGTGGCTGGTTCTCAGTTGGCTGGCGTTGTGAGAGTTCACCGGACGGTGGTTGGGGAGTGGTTTCACTCACGGGCTCGGCCGACAGGTCGTCCAATTGTGGTTGAAGGTGATGGCAGAACAGCGACTCAACGTCCACGACAACACTAGACACCACCAATATTTCACTGTGCATTAAGAAAAAATGTCTTAAATTATAGTTCAGTTCTCATTTGAAATGTTGAGTGATTGTAAATCTTAATAACACGAAGGGTTCTTACGGTCAAATTTCAAGGACAAAAGGACCAAGTTTAAGAATATATAAATTACAAATAAAAAAAATATATTAAAAATGATAAATTATTTAAGAATTAATTTTCATTTAAATTTAAGTGTTTTGTATAATATAATTCATTAGTCTAAATTAATTAAGTATTATGTTGTGCCTGTGTAATACACCANGGATACTTACGTGAAGTTGAGTTTAGCAGCGAAGGTGTAGATGAGCCGGGCGTCAAGGGAGTCGGTGAGGACGACGGGTGTTCCCTGCGCGTCGCTGACCCGCGTGTAGTCAACGTAGGGAAAATATGGCGTTGCTGTTACTATTCTCAACTTGTTGCCCATGAAGTCTTGCAAGCTTTCTGTCCAGACACAAGGAAGTATATCGTGAGTTTTGTCTTCATAAGTAAATTGCTTTATCTTCGCTGTATAGTTTGTCAATATTACATATTTAGTTCTATTTGCCTTAGGAGTCTAACACATCCTTAGTTGTCTCCTTGTACATGATGTGTGACACAGTTCTTATTTGTTAATTATTTAGATAAAACAATCATCATGCTTGTTAAGCCTCTTAGGAATTAATTGAAGTACTAGAGGAAATGATTCATTAAACACAATAACCTTCAGCAGAAGGTATTCCAATTTTGTTTTCTTACTGACATCTCACCTTGGAATAGGAGGTGTAGTGGGAGAGGAAGGGAGGTGAGGCATGACTGGAGCACCTGCTGGACTCCCGCCTCCCCGTTGTTGCAGAACAGACACCTTCGGTACACCCACACACGGCTCCCACACGCCGCCCTCCCTCCTACACCCACACATAAACACATTACAGCACTGATGCTCACAGATTCCTGGCACAATAAATTCTAAATATATAATAAAGTGTTATGAGATGCACTGAAGTTGATGACAGTCCAACGTGCTGCCATGAGCTTGACCGTCAGAGGAATACACCCGTGGATACAGCCTGTAACACAGGGTCTCTGTAATGTCGAAGCTCAGGTTGTTAGTCCCACCCTTGCCACATAAAAATCACATATAAAATTATATAAAACATTAAATTTGATAAAATGATTTACATGATTTATGTAAAATCATAAAAATCTATTTCCTTCAGATAATTGTTCTTTGTGTATTGCAGCACTTGAGCTTTGGCTGATGATGACAGTGTACAATGCCTCCAGCTGTATGAAGATCAATTAAAAGATACATAACAACCTGGCAACCCATTCACATGAAAGTGATCTCAGACGGTACATAAATGGTTGAGTGTGTTTGATATCACCTAATACATCTGTTCACCTAGCAGTAAATTGGTACCCAGGAGTTAGTCAGCTGGTCGTGGAGTTGCATCCTGGGGAGGGTCAATACCCTTGGGGAACCTCGCTATAAGCTTAGCATGTATATAAATATATACTGGCTGCTTGTCCCCGACCCTGATTATTATTATTGCGCAAAGAAATCACATTAACGTGATGTATCAATGAGAATGTCAGTAGGAGCCGTGGGGAGGATTCGAACCTATGCTCTGAGGAAGCCTGAGGATTCAGTTATATACCAGGTTGCAAAGCTTTTCCTTGTGGTGTAGTGGTCTAAGGTTTTTCCTTTGGAATACCCAAAGCATACGTTCGAATCCTTCTCATGGCTCCTACTGATTTTATCATCATCATCATCATCATTATTAATATAACTTAATAATAATTCATTGTGTTATGGACAGGCAGCCAGAGTGTATTCATACGTGTTAGGCATAAGTCGAGGTCCCCCCCCCCCCTGCAAGGTCGACTGACTGACTTTACACACAGAAATTACAATAGCGTGATGCATCAAATGAGCAAATCCACAAGGGCCTTGGTCCTTGTCCACGGCCCTTGTGTGTCCACAGCCTACGTGGACATAGGTTTGAACCCTCGTCACGGCCATTGTGGATTTCTTAGATTACTGACCCCGCCCAGGATGCAATCCCAAAACGTGCAAACAATTGTGTAAATTAATCACTTGGTTGTATACTCTAAGATCACAAAAAACAAAGGACATTATCCCTCATATTTACTTCTCAGTTCAGCATCCACTACAGGGTGCCATAACAATTTATATGAACAATTTTGCTTTAGTGTTTATTGTCGGGGCTCAATAGGCGCCAGAATATTTTGGGCTATTTTCTTAAATTTGTGATGTAAGTTCTTTGGACACCAGTTTTATAAAAAAATGGACATTTTCTCACACTTTTTATTTATTATCTTTTCCATTGAAATTAAAACAATTTTAAAGCTCTTTATCAGCTGAATAGATTTTATTTAGAGACGTTTGTATTGCCATAAATTATGGATTTTATCCACAATTATAAAACCATAAATTATGATTTTTTCCTGCATCAGGGATTGAAATAATAATAATTTAATTTCCTTATTTACAGGCGATGAGTCACAATAACGTGGCTAAAGTATGTTGACCAGAACACACACTAGAAGTGAAGGGACGACGACGTTTCGGTCCGTCCTGGACCATTTCCAAGTCGATTGAGAATGGTCCAGGACGGACCGAAACGTCGTCGTCCCTTCACCTTCTAGTGTGTGGTCTGGTCAACTTCCTTATTTATTTTAGTTAAAACATTACAGTTAGTTTAGACATCGGTAGAAGTGTTCTGGAAATGGATTATGTTATTATACAACAATTGTGAAATTTTGTATAATAACAATTATACAACCAGGGAATGATAGTGTGTAAAACTCAGGTTTGTGTCTCGGAGAGGCTTCAGGATCCGCGTGAGGTCAGTGGAACTCCCGGTTACAATTATTTTACCATGTCGTGGCCTAGTTGACTAAGGCAGCGTCTGGGATCATCCCGGGCATAAGTTCGAACCCCTTATCACGTCCCTTGTGAGTTTGTTCATTTGATGCATCACGCTATTGTGATTTCTATGTGTACTGAAGTGAGGGCGAAGAGGTAGAACAGCTTGTTGGCAGAGCCCGAGTGCATGGGGGAATTGTGTAAAATCCTGGTTTGTGTCTCGGAGAGGCTGCAGGATCCGTGTGAGGT
Organism: Procambarus virginalis; assembly: GCA_020271785.1. Classification (NCBI taxonomy): domain Eukaryota; kingdom Metazoa; phylum Arthropoda; class Malacostraca; order Decapoda; family Cambaridae; genus Procambarus; species Procambarus virginalis. The sequence continues at coordinate 147,176 of WNGS01163943.1, forward strand.
CAGTGGAACTCCCGGGCCACGGAAGTTACAATTCTTTTACCATGTCGTGGCCTAGTCGACTAAGGCAGCGTCTGGGATCATCCCGAGCGAAAGTTCGATCCCTCATCACGGCCCTTTTGGTTTTGTTCGTTTAACAATCACTGTTGTTTTGAAAGGAGTTTCTTTTTCAGAGACACTATTCACTCGAAAGTGTTTTTAAGTTCTATTAACATTGATTTTGCCGGCTGCTGCATCACCTTAAAAAATGGGTTAATTGAAAGCAATTGTATGATAAAATGTTCTTCAACGACTCTCTCTCCTGTCTTGTTGTCTCCAAACTTTTGTGTGTCAGAGTTGTAATCAGAGTCAGAGTTTTCTCTTTGGTTGTAATAAATTAATTTCTGAATGACCAATTTAAATTTTGGAGTAATTAAATCTAGGTAGATTAACCTTTGCAATTAGTTCGGACTTTTCTTTCTTCTAAGACTTATCTTTAACTTTGGTGACGTTGATAAGCATCTTCCCTGTGTTGAACAGCACTGAGAAGACAATCTTTCACAAATTCATCAGCGTACTGTTTAGTAACAAAATTATGAAGCTTAATATTAACAATAACTTTAAATGGATGACTTTTCTCTACCATCAACTGCAGGAGCTGTGACATTTTCATCACAGATTTTTTTTTCTTCCAGTAAGTGCTTGCTACAATGATTATGAATCATTCCTTATATTAGAATTGATAACTTCTGGAAAAATGTTACATATTGTAAAGACTTGATGGTAGATAAGCTGCTACATATTGTAAAGACTTGGTGGTAGATAATCTGCCACATATTGTAAAGACTTGGTGGTAGATAATCTGCCACATATTGTAAAGACTTGGTGGTAGATAATTTGCCACATATTGTAAAGACTTGGTGGTAGATAAGCTGCCACATATTGTAAAGACTTGGTGGTAGATAAGCTGCCACATATTGTAAAGACTTGGTGGTAGACAAGCTGCCACATATTGTAAAGACTTGGTGGTAGATAAGCTGCCACATATTGTAAAGACTTGGTGGTAGATAAGCTGCCACATATTGTAAAGACTTGGTGGTAGATAAGCTGCCACATAGTCACTTCTCGTTCACCTAACAGTGCCTTGTGAACCCCCCCCCCCGCACACACAGTTGCATCCTTTATTTAGTAAAGTGAATCCTGGATCACTGATCTCCTGCTCTCGTCGTACTTGGTTAAGTGCAACTGCGTCGAACTTTGCCCACAGTTGCAACCCTGACGAGGCAAACTCAACATTAATTCAAATGCACAGTTATGAAAAAAGCAACATGAGTGAGAAGACATGTAGAAGAGTAGGTGATGAAGAGGAGACTTATTTTTTAGTAAAATATGAGGAAGACTTATTCGCAAATCGAATCTTGAAAGCACACATTAGCATTAGAGTGTTGCCAGACGTAACACTCAGGAGTTCACAGCCTTGACCCTGGACCCTCGCTTCAACATGGACAAAACCGAACAACAATAATCTGGGGTGCAGGGCCAATTTCATAGGTGTCGGAGTTCTGGTGAGCCTGACAAAAGGCTGCCATTTTCTATCCTGTTTCTATATACGTCACACAATTAAGTATTTCGTGTTTGTTCTCACTAATTATCATAAAATATTGTTTCGAAACAAATAAAGAAACAACATAAATCATGTATTTATAAATTTAAAAAGTTAAAACCCTTAGTGCTCACAAAATGCAACCAGTGAGAAGTTTCTCAGTAGTTTCCACAAAAGATGAGGTGTGAGAGGTGTTTGGGGGTTTGAAGTAACTCATGTCCTGGTCTCATCTGCCGCCCTGTGGTACTGCAGCCATGACGTGGCATATGGCTCAAGATTCTACTGAACTAGAGGAGATCCATGTAGTTTAACGAAAGTACTGATTCGATTAATAGATTAAAGCCAAACCCAATAGAAACTGTTCTCAAGTTAGCTTTTTCAACAGACTTTCATAGTTTTTTCTATCACTTTAAAATCTTGTTTCATATTTCACTGTTGTTGTTGTTGTTGTTGTTAAAGATTCGCTACCTGGAACAAGAAGTTCCAAGTAGCACGGGCTATGGTGAGCCCGTAACTTCCCCTTCATATTTCATTGCTTTTTCGAAATGAAAAAGAGCGATTCATAATTTTTTCACACTGCTGCAGAAACTGTTCAAAACGAGCTGACCACCAACCTGATGTTGAGGACACAGCCTAGTGTGCAAATATGTTGTGCTAGTTGAAAGGCACATTCAGATATTTTTATTTAGAGCTGATATACTGTAAACTGAGTACAATTTGTCCATAAATGTTTGAAAATTATAAATTTTTGAACTTCTCTACTGAATCACCTACTCCAAGTTTTAATCTGCGATTAAGACAGTGCCAGATAATTATATCAGGGTAATGTTCCTTCAGAATTGTTGCAATGGCAGATTTGACACCAAGCATGACACTTGCCCCATCACTAGCAAAGGTTACAAGGTTTTGTCTCAAATACAAGTCATAAACCCTTGATAATTGAGACAGCTCAATAGATGCCTAGCAATAGTTGCTGCTTTGTGATCAGGTAGTTCATTTTTGTTTTCTCTATTGTAAAACAACATATAAATACAATTAAAAGGCAAGATATCGAAGCACCAGAACATAAGAATCACAGAATATATACAAATAAAATGAGTACATCTGAGTAACATTACCAGACAGAACTTTCTACAATATCACAAAACAAAGCAAACAAATATAAACAGAACAATTAATGGAACAACCTCACCCACGAAACAACACACGTACGGGTACAAAATATCATCAAAACACAAAGGTAACAAAAACTCATGAAACTGAACATCACATATCACTTATACAGGGCAACAGATGATTCACAAAAGAAAAGTTCACTTAAGGGACCACAGTAGTTTCACAGAAGCTACTTCTGTGAAACAACACACAGAAACGTTCTGAAAAAAGTGCAACTGACCCATTCACACAACAATGCACAAGACAATCATGATACCAAACTACACCCGCCAAAACAAACGGACGGGCACAAAGGACACAAAAACACAAAAAATCTGATACGAAAACGGGACTACACATAACCCCAAAACAATGCTACTGAACTACACCCGAAGAGCACTAAACATACCAGGGCTGTAACCATCATCAATAAACAGGGAGGAAAAAAACACACTTCTTAAGAGAGGGGAGAACGCAGCACCAGTTAATGCCCACCGCTGGGAAATCACATGCTATCCGGCAGCCAACCATCAAACGCCATCTTATCAAACGCCGACCCGAGGCACGGCCCAAACACCTTCTCAGGGAAAGGAGGGGCAGAAAAAAGTGGAAAGCGCAAGAGGAGAGTCCACAGCTCCCCTTTTCAGCACTATGACCAAATCATTCAGCACCCGACCATCAGCACCAGGGTAAAGGACATTGCAGACGAAGCTGCAAAACTTGCAACTAAGAGAAGAAATGTAGACATTTACATACCACAGAGTCTATCACAGATTAAGAAAGTAATTAGAAACACAACAATGCAATAGATGTACAGTGACCACAACACAGCAGTTGCAACATCAGGATCTGCAGGTTGGTACAAGAATTCAACCAACTACGAACAACTTAGTTTGATGAAAGGGAACAGTAGAGAACAACAGAAGTACACTTACATCGCATCAGATATGGATACCCATGTGCATGGGAAATAGGCTTACAGGTTCCGGAAGATGAGAGGAAATGTCAACACTGTGGAGAAATGCCCGACAGACCACTGGAACATTATCTAACACAGTGCACAGTTACAAACCCATTAAGATTTCAACTTAGATTCAACAGAGCAGAAGAAGTTGTTAAACACATATGGCAAAATCTTACTGAAGCGACCATACGAGTAATAAATACTCATACTCCGCCCAAGTAAAACAGAAACAAGCAACACTTAGTGGGCCAGCCAGAGGCTTAGGGCCCGCGCAAGAATATCCCTGAAAAAAGTACCAGGGTCAACAACTCCTACTTCTGTTCACTTGCACAGGGGGAACCTGGGAGCAGCCAACAGATCCACCCCATCTTGCTCCCCCACCTCCACAACCACTCTACCCTCGTCTCCCACAGTCTCCATAGATTCCCCTCCACCAGGGGACTGCAACCTGGCAGCGCCCTTCATTCGTTTCAGCCGAGGAGCCAGTGCAACCTTTCATGACCTGTCTTGGAGTCTTCGAGAGAGCCGCCCCCCCCCCCCGCCGGAGAGTGATCTGGAACCGGCACAGGACACAAGGAGGAAACACCCACACTCATAGGTTCCACAGGCAGCGCACCTTGAACGCACACCAATGCCGATGGGGACGGCATCTGGGGATCCGGATCCACCACCTCAACAGGCAGCACAACGTGTACTTCAACGGGCACATCTGTCACCACACAATGCCCAAGAACCGAAGCATCGTCACACGTAGGCAGTCCGTCACTCTACGGCAGACTAGAGTGCACCACCGTGGCCTCCATATATACTGGCCCATTGGGAAATAATTGAACATCCCAGCCTACATTCCCACTTGCATGTCCTGGGTCGGGAGGGGTTTATACATGCAATGAACCATAAATCTCATCAAGGACAGGGGAGATGGGACACTATGGGCCAGGGACATCGTCAGAGTCCTGATACCATCAAAGCATCCCCGTACAGTGACTGGCATAGATCTTATTCCACCAGACACCGAGCCCCTTCCCAAACCAACAAAACTGCCTTGTAAAGTTCTCATCCTATAATTCGAACAGTGCGCCCTGCACCGCCGCATAGGTCAGAGCCACACTCAGGTTCAACACCCGAACGTTGCCAGCTCCAGCAGGTCAATGAATGAGCGTTCCTTACAACTACGAACTGAATAGATGAGATGAAGCCAGGACGGGGACGGTACACTGTTTATATGTAAATATGATAAGAAAAATGACTGGAAAGAGTAAATGCATTGATGGAGCTTAAGAGCTGATACTCGTCCCTGCAAGCACAACTATGTAAGTGCAATTAGGTGATTACAAAACACAAATATTCGCCCCATAGAATATGCAACATTGGCATGGATTCTACAACATTTGAAGCTCAAAATCAAACCTGAAAAAGTACATAGATTTACTATAACCTTAGAGGGTAGAATAAACAACTGGGAAATGATCACAATATGCAGTACAAAATATCATGGGAAATAAATAAGGTGGACAAGGATGGCTCTTTAAACTGAGAAACAGTAGGGCGAGAGAAACCTACTGCCACCCCTGGTTAATAAATGGTTAACACTGAAGAAAAAGTTGCACCGAAGCC
>WNGS01163943.1:155754-183715 GCA_020271785.1 Procambarus virginalis
GACAAAGCAATCTCTATCCACAACTTTAAGGCCAGATTTGATAAATAACTCGAACATCACAATAGATAAATTACTATCCACTGGTAAACATAGCTAGTATGAGGCATCGAGAGTATGGGACCTCACTCGCCAATAGATACTGATAGATAAGTACAATATTTAATCAAGTTGTAAATTTAATATCAACGACATGCAAGCGATGAGTCACAATAACGTGGCTAAAGTAAGTTGACCAGACCACACACTAGAAGGTGAAGGGACGACGACGTTTCGGTCCGTCCTGGACCATTCTCAAGTCGACTCAAAAATCAACTAGATATTATCTTATATATAAGTTCTTTATGGGATATGTACCTTTATATGGCCGGATCAGAGCAAGGTACTTTGGAAGCAGCTTGGGTTTGAGTGAGGTCACTATGAATGGGTCAGACGGGTAGCACTTTAGATATTCCACGGCCCTGAGGCGCCTTGCCGTCGGAGCTGTCACGGTGCAAAAGTCCTTCTCCTCCCTCTGGAGGAGACCAATCATGCCGCTGAAGACACCGTTCCTCTCCACCCCCCAGCTGCGGGTGTTGTCCTCGTGGATATCGAACCTGTGGAAGGATTTGGCTAGATCAGCTTGGTGTTGAGGAACTTGAACTCTGTTGTAAACTAAGGTAATTATAGAGTAAGGTGCTGTATTGTTGATCTAATTTAAGGATACTTTAGTGCATGATCTTTGTACTTTTGCTGTAACATAAGTAGGTTTCATCCTATGGTAATTGTGTTTGTGATCTAACGTAAGATCCTTTTATCACACGATCATTTTGCTTGTGTATTTACCCACCTTCATTTACCCACCTGCATTTATCCACCTGCATTTACCCACCTGCATTTATCCACCTGCATTTCTCCACCTGCATTTACCCACCTGCATTTACCCAACTGTATTTACCCATATTTATATACCCATATTTTACCTACTTCCTACACGTTCAATAGCATGACTAATGGCCTAACACTTTCATATCATATTTAGACATAAAATCACATATTTATTAAATTTTTAGTTTTGCAGTTGCTCACTTTGAGTATTACAGAAATTCATAAACGGTTAAGTTAAATTCATTTAAACTGCCAGTAGCATGAGACTTAATTTAGCTTAGAGAAAAGTTAGGAACAATAACACTTAAACCAGCAGGTACTTCCCACTGCACAAGGAAAGATGCAAAACATTGGCTAAAAATTATAAACCAGCCGCAATAGATTCGCACGTAATAATTTTTTGGGGAAAACAGTGATTAGAAATTAAATTTCTAATTTTATGGAGAACAATTAACGTCACCAACCAACTTATCATGGACTAAGAGCTGGTGATCCTTGTCTTTAGCAATTAGTAAATTTGACAAAATCACTGACGTATTAGGGAAGAACAGAATGCAAATGCGGTATAAAAGGGCTTTGCAACTACATTTCATAAATAGAGTGATTGCATAAACTGAGATCAATAGAGAAATCGGATAAAGGAGGGCGATGAATTTTAAAATTTCAGTCAAACAAAATTTCAGTCAAACAGAAAAGTAACAGTCAATCAAATAAAATCAAGCGCAAGAACTTTGAAAAACTCTTTGATACACGTTTCCTGCATCCCAGGGAACCGTCAATCCGCCACTGTTTTTCACATTTTCATGTCAGATATACAAAAAAAAGTAACAGCTTTTTGTCATTATTGCAAAGGATACAAAAAATCAGCATATAAATACTACTGTAGAGGACACTGAAAAACTAAAAATCTATACTAATAAAGTTATTGATTAAACACTGAAAATAATATGTGTAAGAACGAAAGAATCCTGGTACTTTCGTACGGTTTAATTTATGAACTTAAACGAAATGCAGGTTACTAGATACAATCAGACCTTCTCATAGAAGGAAAACATGTAAAAGATCTGGGATTATGTTGACCAGACCACACACTAGTGGTGAAAGGACAACGACGTTTCGGTCCGTCCTGGACCATTCTCAAGTCCATTGATAGACTTGAGAATGATCCAGGACGGACCGAAACGTCGTCGTCCCTTCACCTTCTAGTGTGTGGTCTGGTCAACATACTATAGCCACGTTATTGTGCAACCCGTCCTCGCAAATTCGTATAGTCAATATTGACTTATTAAATAAGTGCATAGGTGACATACTTAACATAATAGTTTCCCTTGAAAATCTTCATAGAAAACACCGACATTACCTAACCTACTTAGCATGTTAAGATAAGCATCTTATTGCTTCGTAATTACAATTATTACCTAACCTATACCTATAATAGGTTAAGTAACAATTGTAATTACGAAGCTATAAGATGCTTATTTTAACATACTAAGTAGGTTAGGTAAGGTCGGTGTTTTCTATGAAGCTTTTCAAGGGAAACTATTATGTTTAGTATGTCACCTATGCAGGTAACTAATAAGTCAATATTGACTATACGAATTTGCGAGGACGGGTTGTATTGTGACTCATCGCCTGCATCTGGGAATTTTGACTGGTGACTTGACATTTCGTGAACATAACCGAGCAAATATAGCGGCCACCAGGAAAATGAGATGATGGATTATGAGAACGTTCTACTCCATGGATCTCACTACAGTGTTAATAACATCTAAATAACTTGTGCTGACGCCCCCCCGTTGAATACTGCTCGGTGTTCATTTTCCCCAGAATATGAGAAATTTCGGCTCAGAGAACATATTCGGCACGCATAAGGACGATCAAGCACCTAAATTATTGGGATTGTCTCAAAGCTCTGAAAATGTATATATATATATATTGGTAGCAGTCTTTCCTGTAGACATATATTATTAAATATGACCGAAAAAGTAAGATTAATAATTCTAACACGAATTTTCTCGATCTTCCTTATGTTTCTTTTTACTGTCGACGGTTAATGAAAAATCAATTCTCCAAAATTCATTTTTATTTCTAGTCTGACGTGACACTTGAGCGCGTTTCGTAAAACTTATTACATTTTCAAAGACTTTAGTTTACACACACACAACTTATAACTGAATGTTATAACTGAATGTCACGGATGGGCCACGGCTGGACCACGGCTGGGCCACGGCTGGGCCACGGCTGGGCCACGGCTGGGCCACGGCTGCACCACGGCTGGACCACGGCTGGGCCACGGCTGGGCCACGGCTGGGCCACGGCTGCACCACGGCTGGACCACGGCTGGGCCACGGCTGGGCCACGGCTGGGCCACAGCTGGACCATGGCATGACCTCGCTGGCCTAGCTCTTATGTTACTCGCCATGACAAACAATTAGGAGCCTGAATTTATCTCCCATTATTTCATACAAAGTATACGATGATAAGAAAATAGCCAGTTCATAGAGATGTAGTTGAGTTAATATTGTTAATTCAAATTCATATAATATAATGGACTCCGAATAAATATATAATACGCAAGCTTCCCCCTCCGTGGCGAGGTGGGAGGAAGCTGGTGAGGCCGCCACACACACCCATCAGAGAAGGTGCCAGAGAAAATTAGGGCAGGGGCCAAATTCACGAAACAGTTACGCAAGCACTTACAAACCTGGGGCTAGATTCACGAAGTAGTTACGCAAGCACTTACGAACGTGTACATCTTTCCTCAATCTTTGACGGCTTTGGTTACATTTATTAAACAGTTTACAAGCATGAAAACTTGCCAATCAACTGTTGTTATTGTTATAAACAGCCTCCTGGTGCTTCGGAGCTCATTGACTGTTTAATAATTGAAAACAAAGCCGCCAAAGATTGAGAAAAGATGGACAGGTTCGTAAGTGCTTGCGTAACTGCTTCGTGAATCTGGCCCCTGTCAATCTTTTCTCAATCTTTGGCGGCTTTGTTTACATTTATTAAACAGTCAATGAGCTCGGAAGCACCAGGAGGCTGTTTATAACAATAACAACAGTTGATTGGCAAGTTTTCATGCTTGTAAACTGTTTAATAAATGTAACCAAAGCCGTCAAAGATTGAGGAAAGATGGACACGTTCGTAAGTACTTGCGTAACTGCTTCGTGAATCTGTCCCCTGGGCCATACAGGGTATTCATATCAACGATACTGGCCGCCAGTCGAGTCCCTCCTGCCATTTTGTTCTTATTCATATGTATGATTAGATATGCAGACGAGGAGTCACAATAACGTGGCTGAAATATGTTGACCAAATCACACACTAGAAAATGAAGGGACGACGACGTTTCGGTCCGTGCTGGCCCATTATCAAGTCTATTCTGAGTATGACAATCGACTTGAGAATGGTCTAGGACGGACCGAAACATCGTCGTCCCTTCACTTTCTAGTGTGTGGTTTGGTCAATATGATTAGATATTTCCAGACGGTCTGCTAGTTTGTGTGGTTATGTGTGTGTGTGTGTGTGTGTGTATTCTGCTAATGTATGAGTCTATGGAATCATTTATCCATGTGAACATATTGTTCATGTCATTTGGATACTTACGTGAAGTTGAGTTTAGCAGCGAAGGTGTAGATGAGCCGGGCGTCAAGGGAGTCGGTGAGGACGACGGGTGTTCCCTGCGCGTCGCTGACCCGCGTGTAGTCAACGTAGGGAAAATATGGCGTTGCTGTTACTATTCTCAACTTGTTGCCCATGAAGTCTTGCAAGCTTTCTGTCCAGACACAAGGAAGTATATCGTGAGTTTTGTCTTCATAAGTAAATTGCTTTATCTTCGCTGTATAGTTTGTCAATATTACATATTTAGTTCTATTTGCCTTAGGAGTCTAACACATCCTTAGTTGTCTCCTTGTACATGATGTGTGACACAGTTCTTATTTGTTAATTATTTAGATAAAACAATCATCATGCTTGTTAAGCCTCTTAGGAATTTAATTGAAGTACTAGAGGAAATGATTCATTAAAACAAATAACCTTCAGCAGAAGGTATTCCAATTTTGTTTTCTTACTGACATCTCACCTTGGAATAGGAGGTGTAGTGGGAGAGGAAGGGAAGTGAGGCATGACTGGAGCACCTGCTGGACTCCCGCCTCCCCGTTGTTACAGAACAGACACCTTCGGTACACCCACACACGGCTCCCACACGCCGCCCTCCCTCCTACACCCACACATAAACACATTACAGCACTGATGCTCACAGATTCCTGGCACAATAAATTCTAAATATATAATAAAGTGTTATGAGATGCACTGAAGTTGATGACAGTCCAACGTGCTGCCATGAGCTTGACCGTCAGAGGAATACACCCGTGGATACAGCCTGTAACACAGGGTCTCTGTAATGTCGAAGCTCAGGTTGTTAGTCCCACCCTTGCCACATAAAAATCACATATAAAATTATATAAAACATTAAATTTGATAAAATGATTTACATGATTTATGTAAAATCATAAAAATCTATTTCCTTCAGATAATTGTTCTTTGTGTATTGCAGCACTTGAGCTTTGGCTGATGATGACAGTGTACAATGCTTCCAGCTGTATGAAGATCAATTAAAAGATACATAACAACCTGGCAACCCATTCACATGAAAGTGATCTCAGACGGTACATAAATGGTTGAGTGTGTTTGATATCACCTAATACATCTGTTCACCTAGCAGTAAATTGGTACCCAGGAGTTAGTCAGCTGGTCGTGGAGTTGCATCCTGGGGAGGGTCAATACCCTTGGGGGAACCTCGCTATAAGCTTAGCATGTATATAAATATATACTGGCTGCTTGTCCCCGACCCTGATTATTATTATTGCGCAAAGAAATCACATTAACGTGATGTATCAATGAGAATGTCAGTAGGAGCCGTGGGGAGGATTCGAACCTATGCTCTGAGGAAGCCTTGAGGATTCAGTTATATACCAGGTTGCAAAGCTTTTCCTTGTGGTGTAGTGGTCTAAGGTTTTTCCTTTGGAATACCCAAAGCATACGTTCGAATCCTTCTCATGGCTCCTACTGATTTTATCATCATCATCATCATCATTATTAATATAACTTAATAATAATTCATTGTGTTGTGGGACAGGCAGCCAGAGTGTATTCATACATGTTAGGCATAAGTCGAGGTCCCCCCCCCCCCTGCAAGGTCGACTGACTGACTTTACACACACAAATCACAATAGCGTGATGCATCAAATGAGCAAATCCACAAGGGCCGTGGTCCTTGTCCACGGCCCTTGTGTGTCCACAGCCTACGTGGACATAGGTTTGAACCCTCGTCACGGCCATTGTGGATTTCTTAGATTACTGACCCCGCCCAGGATGCAATCCCAAAACGTGCAAACAATTGTGTAAATTAATCACTTGGTTGTATACTCTAAGATCACAAAAAAACAAAGGACATTATCCCTCATATTTACTTCTCAGTTCAGCATCCACTACAGGCTGCCATAACAATTTATATGAACAATTTTGCTTTAGTGTTTATTGTCGGGGCTCGATAGGCGCCAGAATATTTTGGGCTATTTTCTTAAATTTGTGATGTAAGTTCTTTGGACACCAGTTTTATAAAAAATGGACATTTTCTTTTCCATTGCAATTAAAACAATTTTAAAGCTCTTTATCAGCTGAATAGATTTTATTTAGAGACGTTTTGTATTGCCATAAATTATGGATTTTATCCACAATTATAAAACCATAAATTATGATTTTTTCCTGCATCAGGGATTGAAATAATAATAATTTAATTTCCTTATTTACAGGCGATGAGTCACAATAACGTGGCTAAAGTATGTTGACCAGAACACACACTAGAAGGTGAAGGGACGACGACGTTTCGGTCCGTCCTGGACCATTTCCAAGTCGATTGAGAATGGTCCAGGACGGACCGAAACGTCGTCGTCCCTTCACCTTCTAGTGTGTGGTCTGGTCAACTTCCTTATTTATTTTAGTTAAAACATTACAGTTAGTTTAGACATCGGTAGAAGTGTTCTGGAAATGGATTATGTTATTATACAACAATTGTGAAATTTTGTATAATAACAATTATACAACCAGGGAATGATAGTGTGTAAAACTCTGGTTTGTGTCTCGGAGAGGCTTCAGGATCCGCGTGAGGTCAGTGGAACTCCCGGTTACAATTATTTTACCATGTCGTGGCCTAGTTGACTAAGGCAGCGTCTGGGATCATCCCGGGCATAAGTTCGAACCCCTTATCACGTCCCTTGTGAGTTTGTTCATTTGATGCATCACGCTATTGTGATTTCTATGTGTACTGAAGTGAGGGCGAAGAGGTAGAACAGCTTGTTGGCAGAGCCCGAGTGCATGGGGGAATTGTGTAAAATCCTGGTTTGTGTCTCGGAGAGGCTGCAGGATCCGTGTGAGGTCAGTGGAACTCCCGGGCCACGGGAGTTACAATTCTTTTACCATGTCGTGGCCTAGTCGACTAAGGCAGCGTCTGGGATCATCCCGAGCGAAAGTTCGATCCCTCATCACGGCCCTTTTGGTTTTGTTCGTTTAACAATCACTGTTGTTTTGAAAGGAGTTTCTTTTTCAGAGACACTATTCACTCGAAAGTGCTTTTAAGTTCTATTTAACATTGATTTTGCCGGCTGCTGCATCACCTTAAATAATGGGTTAATTGAAAGCAATTGTATGATAAAATGTTCTTCAACAACTCTCTCTCCTGTCTTGTTGTCTCCAAACTTTTGTGTGTCAGAGTTGTAATCAGAGTCAGAGTTTTCTCTTTGGTTGTAATAAATTAATTTCTCAATGACCAATTTAAATTTTGGAGTAATTAAATCTAGGTAGATAACCTTTGCAATTAGTTCGGACTTTTCTTTCTTCTAAGACTTATCTTTAACTTTGGTGACGTTGATAAGCATCTTCCCTGTGTTGGACAGCACTGAGAAGACAATCTTTCACAAATTCATCAGCGTACTGTTTAGTAACAAAATTATGAAGCTTAATATTAACGATAACTTTAAATGGATGACTTTTCTCTACCATCAACTGCAGGAGCTGTGAGACATTTTCATCACAGATTTTTTTTTCTTCCAGTAAGTGCTTGCTACAATGATTATGAATCATTCCTTATATTAGAATTGATAACTTCTGGAAAAATTTTACATATTGTAAAGACTTGATGGTAGATAAGCTGCCACATATTGTAAAGACTTGGTGGTAGATAATCTGCCACATATTGTAAAGACTTGGTGGTAGACAAGCTGCCACATATTGTAAAGACTTGGTGGTAGATAATCTGCCACATATTGTAAAGACTTGGTGGTAGATAAGCTGCCACATATTGTAAAGACTTGGTGGTAGATAAGCTGCCACATATTGTAAAGACTTGGTGGTAGACAAGCTGCCACACATTGTAAAGACTTGGTGGTAGATAAGCTGCCACATATTGTAAAGACTTGGTGGTAGATAAGCTGCCACATATTGTAAAGACTTGGTGGTAGATAAGCTGCCACATATTGTAAAGACTTGGTGGTAGATAAGCTGCCACATATTGTAAAGACTTGGTGGTAGATAAGCTGCCACATATTGTAAAGACTTGGTGGTAGATAAGCTGCCACATATTGTAAAGACTTGGTGGTAGATAAGCTGCCACATATTGTAAAGACTTGGTGGTAGATAAGCTGCCACATATTGTAAAGACTTGGTGGTAGATAAGCTGCCACATATTGTAAAGACTTGGTGGTAGATAAGCTGCCACATATTGTAAAGACTTGGTGGTAGATAAGCTGCCACATATTGTAAAGACTTGGTGGTAGATAAGCTGCCACATATTGTAAAGACTTGGTGGTAGATAAGCTGCCACATATTGTAAAGACTTGGTGGTAAATAAGCTGCCACATATTGTAAAGACTTGGTGGTAGATAAGCTACCACATATTGTAAAGACTTGGTGGTAGATAAGCTGCCACATATTGTAAAGACTTGGTGGTAGATAAGCTGCCACATATTGTAAAGACTTGGTGGTAGATAAGCTGCCACATATTGTAAAGACTTGGTGGTAGATAAGCTGCCACATATTGTAAAGACTTGGTGGTAGATAAGCTGCCACATATTGTAAAGACTTGGTGGTAGATAAGCTACCACATATTGTAAAGACTTGGTGGTAGATAAGCTGCCACATATTGTAAAGACTTGGTGGTAGATAAGCTGCCACATAGTCACTGCTCGTTCACCTAACAGTGCCTTGTGAACCACCCCCCCCCCCCCGCACACACAGTTGCATCCTTTATTTAGTAAAGTGAATCCTGGATCACTGATCTCCTGCTCTCGTCGTACTTGGTTAAGTGCAACTGCGTCGACTTTGCCCACAGTTGCAAACCCTGACGAGGCAAACTCAACATTAATTCAAATGCACAGTTATGAAAAAAGCAACATGAGTGAGAAGACATGTAGAAGAGTAGGTGATGAAGAGGAGACTTATTTTTTAGTAAATATGAGGAAGACTTATTCGCAAATCGAATCTTGAAAGCACACATTAGCATTAGAGTGGTGCCAGACGTAACACTCAGGAGTCACAGCCTTGACCCTGGACCCTCGCTTCAACATGGACAAACAGAACAACAATAATCTGGGTGCAGGGCCAATTTCATAGGTGTCGGAGTTCTGGTGAGCCTGACAAAAGGCTGCCATTTTCTATCTGTTTCTATATACGTCACACAATAAGTATTTCGTGTTTGTTCTCACTAATTATCATAATATTGTTTCGAAACAAATAAAGAAACAACATAAATCATGTATTTATAAATTTAAAAAGTTAAAACCTAGTGCTCACAAAATGCAACCAGTGAGAAGTTTCTCAGTAGTTTCCACAAAAGATGAGGTGTGAGAGGGTTTGGGGGTTTGAAGTAACTCATGTCCTGGTCTCATCTGCCGCCCTGTGGTACTGCAGCCATGACGTGGCATATGGCTCAAGATTCTACTGAACTAGAGGAGATCCATGTAGTTTAACGAAAGTACTGATTCGATTAATAGATTAAAGCCAAACCCAATAGAAACTGTTCTCAAGTTAGCTTTTTCAACAGACTTTCATAGTTTTTTCTATCACTTTAAAATCTGTTTCATATTTCACTGTTGTTGTTGTGGTTGTTTAAAGATTCGCTACCTGGAACACAGAAGTTCCAAGTAGCACGGGCTATGGTGAGCCCGTAACTTCCCCTTCATATTTCATTGCTTTTTTCGAAATGAAAAAGAGCGATTCATAATTTTTTCACACTGCTGCAGAAACTGTTCAAAAAGAAGCTGACCACCAACCTGATGTTGAGGACACAGCCTAGTGTGCAAATATGTTGTGCAAGTTGAAAGGCACATTCAGATATTTTATTTAGAGCTGATATACTGTAACTGAGTACAATTTGTCCATAATGTTTGAAANTTACAAACGAAGCCACGAAGGAGGATATTCTCGAAAGGAAGAGTCGTCTGCAGTATGTGGAGGGATACAAAAATATATTCCTGCAGAGGGACAGGACGAAGGAGGAGAGAGCCAGGGCAGCAGAGACAGGAGGAAGCACAGGGAGAGAGGAGTAACCAGGAAATTGCAGACCCCAACACACCTGTCCCAGAGACAAGAGGGAACCCAAAACCAGCATCCCAGCACACCCGAGGGGAGGGCAACACCACCCCCCCCTCTGCATAGAAACCTCCCTTCCCCTCACCTACCTGCCCCCACCCAAATGCTCATCCAACCTCCCTCCCCCCACACCATTCTGCCCGTCACCCTCCCCCCTCCCACCATGTCCCCCTCCCGCCTTCCCCCCTCCTGCCTTTCCCCCCCTGTCCCCCTTCCCCCTTCATCCCATACCCTCCCTATCCTCCTCCCCCTCACCCCATATCCTCCATGTCCCCCCTATCTTCTTAACCCACCCCTACCTGTCCCCCTTCCCTTGACCCCACCCCCCACCCCAAAATCCTCTGAGACCCTGCAAACAACCTCACAGATCTTCTCACCCAGGGAACAGCTTCCCACACCAGCAAAATGATCGCCAAGAAGGGGACAAGAAAATGAACAGAAGAAAGTGAGCTTCAAGGCAAGTACACTAACAATGGGATTACAAATAAAACAAGTGAACTCGGAGAATGGGCACTAGAAGAAAACCCAGACATAATAGCACTCACAGAAACAAAGCTAACGAAAACCATAAGAAACACAGTGTTTCCAAAAGGCTGCTATGTAGTGAGGAAAGAGAGAGAAGGGAGAGGAGGAGGTGGTATAGCTTTGCTAATAAGAGAAGGTTGGAGTTTTGAAGAGATGGTAATTCAGAACTGTGAAGGTTTCAGTGACTACATATCAGGCACCATAGCAACTGGAGGACAGAAAATTATAGTAGTAGTCATATATAACCCCCACCGAACGACAGAAGACCCAGACAGGAATATGATAGAAACAACTTGGCCACCATCAATATAATAGAGAGAGAGCAGCTTCTGTGGCTAGCAAGAACAGATCCAGGCTGCTAATCATGGGAGACTTCAACCATGGGAGGATAGATTGGTGGAACAGAGACCCACATGAAGGACCAGACACTTGGAGACCTAAGCTGCTGGATGTGGCAACAAAAAACTTTCTAAGTCAACACGCCAAGGGACTGACGAGAATGAGAGGAAGGGATGAACCAGCCTTGCTTGATCTGATATTTACCCTAAATGAGTCGGATATAAGGGAAGCTAAGTTGGAAGCCCCCTTGGGAATGAGTGATCACAGTGTATTGAGCTATGAGTACCTGGTTGAGTTAGGAATTATCGCCCCCAAAATAGAACTGGGAAACAAAGGGATGGCATACCGAAAGGGAAACTATGTGGAGATGAATAAATTCCTAAGGGACATACATTGGGACACAGAACTCAGAACCAAGTCCGTACAAGTCATGATGGACTATGTCACCCAAAAGTGTCAGAAGGCTGTAAGCAGGTATGTCCCAGCCCGACAGGAAAAAAACAGAGAAGCAAAAGAAGAATCTGTGGATTAATAGGAAATGTATGAAAGTAAAGGAGCTGAACAAAAGGGCATGGAGGAACTTCCGTAATAACAGAACACCAGCAAGTAGAGAGAGATACCAGAGAACCAGGAACGAGTATGATAATGTGAGAAGAGCAGTTGAGAAAAGGTATGAAAATGATATAGCTAATAAAGCCAAGACCGAGCCAAAGCTACTACATAGTCACATCAGGAGGAAGACAACAGTGAAGGAACAGGTGATGAAACTTAGGGTGGGCGAGGACAGGTACACAGAGAATGACAAAGAGGTGTGTGAAGAACTCAACAAAAGGTTCCAGGAGGTCTTTACAATAGAACAGGGAGAAGTCACGGCGCTAGGAGAGGTGGCAGCAAACCAGGTGACTTGGAAAGGTTCGAAATTACAAGAGATGAGGTCAAGAAGCACCTATTGGAGCTGGATGTGAGAAAAGCTGTTGGGCCGGACGGAATCTCACCATGGGTATTGAAAGAGTGTGCAGGAGCACTTTGCTTGCCACTCTCCATAGTGTATAGTAAGTCACTGGAAACGGGAGACCTACCAGAAATATGGAAGACTGCTAATGTAGTACCAATATACAAAAAGGGTGACAGACAAGAGGCACTGAACTACAGGCCAGTGTCCTTAACTTGTATACCATGCAAGGTGATGGAGAAGATTGTGAGAAAAAACCTAGTAACACATCTGGAGAGAAGAGACTTCGTGACAACCCATCAACATGGGTTCAGGGAGGGTAAATCTTGCCTTACAGGCTTGATAGAATTCTACGATCAGGTGACAAAGATTAAGCAAGAAAGAGAAGGTGGGCGGACTGCATTTTTTTACTGTCGGAAAGCCTTTGACACAGTACCCCATAAAAGGTTGATGCATAAGCTGGAGAAACAGGCAGGAGTAACTGGTAGGGCGCTCCAGTGGATAAGGGAGTACCTAAGCAATAGGAAGCAGAGAGTTACAGTGAGGGGTGAGACCTCAGAATGGCGTGAAGTCACCAGTGGAGTCCCACAGGGCTCTGTGTTGGACCTATCCTGTTTCTGATATACGTAAATGATCTCCCAGAGGGTATAGACTCATTCCTCTCAATGTTTGCTGACGACGCCAAAATTATGAGAAGGATTAAGACAGAGGAGGACAGTGAGGCTTCAAGAAGACCTGGACAAGCTGCAGGAATGGTCGAACAAATGGCTGTTAGAGTTTAACCCAAGCAAATGTAATGTAATGAAGATAGGGGTAGGAAGCAGGAGACCAGATACAAGGTATCATTTGGGAGATGAAATACTTCAAGAGTCAGAGAGAGAGAAAGACCTGGGGTTGATATCACGCCAGACCTGTCCCCTGAAGCTCATATCAAGAGGATAACATCAGCAGCATATGCCAGGTTGGCTAACATAAGAACGGCCTTTAGAAACTTGTGTAAGGAATCTTTCAGAACATTATATACCACATATGTCAGACCAATCCTGGAGTATGCGGCTCCAGCATGGAGTCCCTATCTAGTCAAGCATAAGACTAAACTGGAAAAGGTTCAAAGGTTTGCCACCAGACTAGTACCCGAGCTGAGAGGTATGAGCTACGAGGAGAGACTACAGGAATTAAACCTCACTTCGTTGGAAGACAGAAGAGTTAGGGGGGACATGATCACCACATTCAAGATTCTCAGGGGAATCGACAGGGTTGATAAAGACAGGCTGTTTAACACAAGGGGCACACGCACTAGGGGACACAGGTGGAAACTGAGTGCCCAAATGAGCCACAGAGATATTAGAAAGAACTTTTTAGTGTCAGAGTGGTTGACAAATGGAATGCATTAGGAAGTGATGTGGTGGAGGACTCCTACACAGTTTCAAGTGTAGATATGATAGAGCCCAATAGGCTCAGGAACCTGTACACCTGTTGATTGACGGTTGAGAGGCGGGACCAAAGAGCCAGAGCTCAACCCCCGCAAGCACAACTAGGTGAGTACAACTAGGTGAGTACACACACACACACACACACACACACCAAACACCACACACACAACACACACAACACACTAAACACACACACACAGGACAGAGNAAGTGGAACAGCACATGAGGGCCGTGGAAGAGGTGATGCTACAAGCACACATGCAGGGTAGTGCTGATGGTGGCGTGCACGAGTCTCATCACACTGGATGAAGCTATCGGTGGTGAGACCCCAGTGAGAGATAACACAGTGGGAGAGACCCCAGTGAGAGACGCTTGGAGGTAGAGACCCCTGTGGGTGACGTCACCGAGAATGATGTCACTAGAATCACGCGCGCTGCGGGAAGAAAACGGAGTCACGCGGGAATCTAACCCTTGCAATACTCCGTTGGGGGGATTCTATGGGGAAGAATCTCGGCCCAAAAGGTCCTTGTGGACGACACCAACTCAAAGAGTAGGTATTACAGGCTCGCAATTATTCACCTTAGAGGAATACCGTAACCAAGTTAGGGAGTTGGGATTCGAAGGGAATAAAGTAGCAGAGCAAGCTATGAAACTCTGGACTGATCAGCAGGACAGAGAAAGTAAACTGTGGACTGATCAGCAAGAGAGAGAAAACAAACGCTGGACTGATCAGCAGAACCGAGAAAGTACTGAACGCATAGCTCGCATGCAGTTGCAAGCAAGGCAGGATGACCAGACAAGTGGTCGTTCAACGGAGACTAACGTTGAACAAGGTAAGACTGTCAAACTACCTAAACTAGCTAACTTTGATGAGAGGGACGACTCGATGGATGCATACATCAAGCGTTTCGAAGGTCACGCCGCTGATTGCGGGTGGGAAAGATCAAAGTGGGCACTCGCTCTTAGTGCATTGTTAAAGGGTAGGGCATAACTATCTACCACAGTCTGGGTCCGCACCAGCGCGGAGATTACGAGGCATTGACAACAGCGCTGCTGAACGGTTTTGGCATAACTGCAGACCGGATGCTAGAGAATTTCCGTAGGGCTCAATTGCAAAAAGGTGAGACATATGTGCTCATGTTACAGCGGTTAGAATCGAGTCTAAACCGTTACTGTGAACTCATGGAGACTGCTCCTGGGAGCATGGAGTTCTATCAACTGATGATTCGTGAACAGTTCTTAGAAGCATGCGAATCGTCTCTGCGTGTCAAGCTCAAAGAGCAAGAAATTGTGTCAAATCTGTCTATGGCCAAGCAAGCTGATCTGTGGGCTGGGCCAGGAGACAGGTGAAAGGGGTGAAGCCGCACGAGAAGCATCATGCTACAGGTATTGGCGATAGAGCTAAGCTTAAGACTGGTGTGTCGGGGGAGCAGGGAAACTCCTCCAACAAGCATATGCACAAGTGCTACACCTGTGGTAAGCCAGGTCATCGTGCAGCTGATTGCAAGGTAAAACCGAAATCAGGTTACATAGCAGGTGTGAGCTCAAGTGGTAAGAAATCATCCCAACGTTGGAAAGGATCCACTAGCTTGGACCCTTGAGGTGGTGGACGGAAATGTTAACGGAAAATCGGCGAAAATCTTCCGTGACAAAGGCGCCACTACTCACATGGTAAGAAAGAGCCTAGTACAGCCAGGATCTGAGACAGGTAGACATATCTATGTCAAATTCCCAAATGGCTATACTAAAGAGATGGTGGAGGTGTATGTGTGGGTCGACACACCTTACATCAAAGGTAAAATCCGTGCCGTTCAACAGGAACGTGCTGTATATGGACTTTTATTGGGAAATGTTCCGGGAGTCTCTGATTGCCCAAGTCCGCCCTCAAAGAAAACGGGGGAGAGTAAGGCGCGCAGCCACCGTCGGCAGCTGATCCCAAGGACGACTTGCCGGGGATGACGTCACAGGGAGTGCCCACACCCTCACCCAGCTGAAGAGTAAGGGAGAGAAGGTAAGCTGTGAAGTTATGGAGAAAGAAGCAAAACCTCTGGTTGAAGGAAGAAACAGCAACTCCATTAACAGGTAACTCGCTCGTGGCAGCTGTCACTACGAGGTCACAGAGCAACAAGCCGACTCGCCCAGAAAAACCTTTGAAATTACGAGACATTCAGGGAGTGTCTGCAAAGGAGTTTATTGATGCCCAAGGGAGCGACCCAACACTAGCCCAGATACGTAAGTATGCTGAGGAGAAAAGGGTTTTCCAACACCAGGAACGCAAGTACTGGTACTTGCACCATAATGGGAAACTCGTGCGCAGAGTTGAGACGCCCCACGATACTTGGGATCAACTCGTTGTTCCACAGGAGCATAGACTGGCTGTGTTTCGCTTAGGTCATGAAGCTCTGATGGGAGGTCATATGGGTCACGCAAAGACCAGTGCGAGGATACAAGCTGTGTTCTACTGGCCAGGAATTACTGGGGAAATACAGCGTTACACTCGCTCGTGTGACACCTGTCAGCGCACCACTGATCGAGGACGGGTGAAGCCCGGGAAGCTTCAGCCCTTCCCCATCATTGATCAGCCGTTCAAGCTGGTCAGCATTGATCTGGTTGGTCCGATCATACCGAGTGCAACGGACGGCAGTAAGTACATCCTGACCATGGTCGATCACGCAACAAGGTACCCAGAAGCAGCTGCCCTGAAGAACATCGAGACGTCAACGGTAGCGGAAGCCTTGGTAGGTTTTTTCAGTCGCCTTGGTATACCTGAGTGGATCCATAGCGACCGAGGGACACAGTTTACCAGCGAGATGATGGACCAAGTCAGACGTCTGCTCACAGCGAGAGCATCCCTCACCACGCCTTATCATGCTATGGGAAACGGTTTGGTAGAACGCTTCAATGGCACTCTCAAGAAGATGTTGAAGAGAATGTGCATCGAACAGCCTCGGGAGTGGCCCAGGTATATCAACCCTTTGTTGTTTGCCTACAGGGAGGTGCCACAGGCTAGCACAGGGTTCTCACCCTTCGAGCTTTTGTACGGTCGCACAGTTAAAGGCCCTCTGCAGGTACTGAGGAACCTGTGGGAAGGCGATGACTGTACCCCTGAAACCAAGACGACGTACGAGTACGTCATCGATCTACGGGAACGGCTGGAGAACACCTGTCAGCTGGCCCGAGAACAGCTAGCAAAAGCAAAGGAGTACCAGAAGCAAACATACGACAAAAAAGCAAAAGAACGCAAGTTCAGTGTAGGTGACAAGGTACTTTTGTTACTTCCCACCAGCAGGAACAAGCTCTTGCTGCAGTGGAAGGGCCCATTCACGGTAGTGGAGTGCTCGCACTCGTTAAACTACGTGCTCGACGTCGATGGTGCCAGGAAGAAGTACCACGTCAACATGCTCAAACGCTACGAGGACCCTCCTGTAGATGTATCAACAAAGCCGAAGAAGCATGTAAGACGAAAAAACAGGAGAGGACCACGGGCCTCGACATCGACAGAGCTGATCGACAACCCACTGCTCTCAGCCGTAGGTGCTGACTGGTTGAGTAGGTCAGGGGTGATTAACGAGACGTCGAACGAGGGAGACATGAGCGAGGAAACGCAACGCGCATCACCGGACACTGGTTCCCAGTGTGTCTCTGATGTTTCAGGCATGACACAGGTGGAGAGAGGCAGTGGACAGACCAGCGCCACTCAGGGTTTCGAGGCGTTGAGCCGACCCAGACCTGGAGCTACGTCCAACCACAGTGCCTGCTCAAGACCTGAACAGATAGCCACATGTGATCCGGTGACTGAAGAAATTCCTCACTTACCAGAAGAGAATAGTCTAGACGAGGCCCCGCCTCGCCTAGCTGTATAGAAAACGGGGTCCGCTGGACCCGGCCGCGCACAGTGCACTCAGTTTGTGCACATGCCGTCAGCGGTTTGAGTTGAACGAGCGCCACGCTGTGGAGCTCGATCTTTGTTGGGGGGTGATGTGGGAGTATGTCTCCCAAGATCCTCCCACAGCTGACTTGAATGGCTCATTGCAGTGCACAGTGCACTGATCTTCGTGCACAAAGCCTATCTCTCTTAATCCTGGATAGTGACCTAGCATGTTGGGTATCTCCAGAATGCCCACTTAACCAGGAACACTGTTAAAATACGTAGGCCACCGTATGTCTAGGCAGGAAGTAGATACAGGGAGCTAAGTATACTTGCTACCAAAGGGTCAGTGAGTACATGGCTGGTGCCCGCTGAGACAGAGGGGAAGGCGCCAGCAGCGTCTGACCTCTGGGGTCAACCGGCGCGATGTTGAATAACAGCTATGACGTGTTCATGACGTCACTCCTGCTACTGCTCATCGAACGAGCTAATATGATTGGTTCCCGCTCATTTGCTGCAATGCTATTGGTCAATTGTAACTCCTTTTGTGTTGTGTGCCACGAGATGCCCGGCACCCTTGCAAACTCATTCACGTGAGAGAGACCATACGAAGAGGACGTGTTCTGTTCTACCGGCCAATAGACTGATCACCGTCTATCCCTCACCGTCAAGTTAACTCAGCGTCTTTGCGATATACCACACACTCGCCAGAATCACGAGTGGGAATATATTGTTTAGAAGCCTAAAGTGACAAATCTCCAGAGCGAAACAGACTGGTATCAGGTAACCCCTGGTGACAAAGATCGTCGTGAGTGACCTAGAGTGAACTAAGGCAGTGCCGCCGCCTAAGTAATCTGTGTGTGACATTACCACAGTGTACAGTGTAGTGCATGGTACCGCCACTCATCCTGAGCGTGTACCTCAGTACCTCGCGCCCGCCGCCGCCCTCACTCCTACGTGACGTCACCACCTCACCACCGTCAGTGCCAGTGTGTGCGCGTGTGTCTGTCTGTTAAGCATACAGCACGCCCTACTCACGAAATCATCTCAAGATACTGCGAGTACCCTCCGTGTCTACGAGCGAAACCAGCTATCAGGCCACCTACGAGTGCTTGTATAAACGAGTCTGAGTGAGTGCGTAAGGAAAGGTACCTTATCTGTAAGTACAAGATCTTGTCATTGTTTTATTGTGTCTGTGTTGATCTGAGGGATCAACCACAGTTCTCACCTTCTTATACCTGTCGCAGGTTATAGGTGAATCGACGGTGAATGCGTGTTTATCTGTGTGGTATCACGGCATTTCACTCGTCTGTGAATGTGAGCTTCACATACACCACACATTTAGTTATTGTGTGATTATTATTGTGCATGTTATTTGTATTGTGCTATTGTTTATTGCATATCATCATTACCGAGTATCCGGTTGGAACTCTTGTGATCCCTTTGCATACCGGCAGTTAGGTTGCCGTGTTAATGATTGGCTGTCAACTGTGTTAAGTTAGGTGTTTCTCCACGAGTGGATACGAGTCGATTAGCCAGACGTCAAGAGTCTCGCTAATGCAACCATAGCTTTGCTGACGCCAATCGAAAGTAAATCAAGCACCCTGTGTATTAGTGGTTAAGTTAGTAAATAAACTACTGTTAAGCTTTATGCGGTGTTTCCGTTGAACCACTTCTGAATACTGCCAATATTACTCAAGCCTTCAGCTCTAGGTGTCTTCAACACCGAGTTGCCTGTAAGTCACTAAACTATAAATTTGATGAGGACCCTAGGAGTCCCTTAAAGTGTTACATCATTGAGGAGATTCCAACGACCAACGTGGAGCAGGACCAGGTGAGGCTAGTCTGAGAAGAGACCCACAAGGACTCTAACTCGACCTTGCTCCCAGGCCCTGTACGGTTGCTCTCGTATTTTCTATTTTGCTAATTCCGACAGCTTCGTGAAGCGTCTGCCACATGTACATTGGCGACGTACGCATTGCAGTCGTGACAGTAAAAAAAAGAAAACATCCCACAATATATATATATATGATTTTATTATATATTATTTTCTTTTTATTGTGTATTTAATGGTTACAAGATATACATGGGTTGATACAAAAAGTGCTTAATGGTTATGGATCTCTTGAAAAACACGACAATAGGAAACATTGACAAATGTCACAGACAGGTTCAATCATTGTTGCAAGTCAAACACTTCTTTGAATTCCTCTGAAGTTAGACTAGTGCCCAAGATGCAACAGGCATTTCCTCCTCTGAATCGCAACACTGAGGCGATGGAACAAGAAACTTTTTGCTCTCTGATCTTTTGTAGCGCCGATTAATTTCACCCCCAATTCCAGCAGGAACTTAATGCACATTTTCCCCACGAACCGAGGGTCTCAGAGCCGATCGGAACAAAGCTGTAGCAGTTTGATATGCCATTCAGCTGCTGTTATCCAGATTACAAATAGGGGATGTCATCTGCTGCTTCCCAGAAATAGTATAACACAAACAGCAACACATTAATGAAATGTAACAAAAGAGATCACAGGTTTGTAAATGTGTCACCTTTGGGACTCGTGACCCAGGTGCTAGACGAATACCAGGTGCTCCTATATTCACTAAATAATAGGATGTAAATATAGTAATTTACGATCAAAACTTCTTGCTACCCTGCCAGAGGTGCTGACGGTGGGGTCTGAGGGCAGGTTCTGCAGGAGCGCGCCATAGCCGTAGAGGAGGGAGGTGACCAGGTCCACCCGACGCTCTCCGCCCACCACCCACTGCCACACCTGCTGCAGCAGCCACAGGGTGACGCCCCACACCACCACGCCCACCACCACCGCCACCCACACCTCCCCTGGACGAGACAGGTGACGTATGTGTTACATACGTATGTATAACTTTACGAATATAATGTCATTCGACAACTAGAGTAAATGAATTACAGATAATATCATCGCAGTGTTTTATGTAGCATCATGGACAATAATTAATGATTCTGAAAATAACAACTTGTATTACATGAGTATGTGTTTCACACTGATGAGAATTGACTACGTCATTGGAGATGTTTGATTGTTATTGCATGTCAATTTAAACTTGTGCAACTACTTTTCAGAAGGCACCATGACTTAAAGGATGAAATCGCCTCGAACAGGTCAGACGGTGGTTTGGTGATTATTGAGTGGTATCGAACCATCGAAGCACACTAAGCGTGACACTGAGGCGAGGAATCTACCGCCAATCAGCGCCCCCGATCCCACGTGACCGACGCCGAGGTCAGCCTGGGTCACCAGGAGAGGTGTCTTATGTCACCTGCCAAATGGTCTCGTTCCACCTCTCTGGGAGTCGTTCTCTCTCCCAGGCAGTATAGTTCCACCTCTCTGGGTGTCGTTCCCTCTCCCAGGCAGTATAGTTCCACCTCTCTGGGAGTCGTTCCCTCTACCAGGCAGAATAGTTCCACCTCTCTGGGAGTCGTTCCCTCTACCAGGCAGAATAGTTCCACCTCTCTGGGAGTCGTTCCCTCTACCAGGCAGAATAGTTCCACCTCTCTGGGAGTCGTTCCCTCTCCCAGGCAGTATAGTTCCACCTCTCTGGGAGTCGTTCCCTCTCCCAGGCAGAATAGTTCCACCTCTCAATAAATGTGATACCGGCGTTCCGTTACAAGTCTTATCAACTTTAAAGTCACAGGTATCTTGAGGAAATTTATAAAGAAGCTTGAAATGAATTAGAATAAATATACACTGATGGATCATCTAATCCTGTCAACGGCAGGGCTGGTGCAGCATACACTGTAATTATGAATAATGCCATTCAATGCGGAAATGAAGAAAAAAACATGTATTGAGAACTATGCCTCTTCACCGCAAACAGAGCTATCGGCCATTGTTATGGCATTATGATTCCTTCAACGAAACACTAATGGTGCAGTGATCTGCACTGATTCACAAGCAGCACTACAAAGCCTTAGTAAAAATCGGGCAGAAAATCTTGCAATAGTCGCTGAAATCATGAGAGCTCTGAGGGTACTAGTCAACCAGGGAACAATCGTCATATTTCTGTGGATCTCTTCCCATGTTGGAATCTGTGGAAATGAACGAGCAGATGTGCTGGCTGCTGAAAGTGCTGAAGGAGACCATATTGAATACTTCATACCCAAGACTCTACTACAAGTTAGAGGTATTGTCAGGTTATATCATCATGAGAAGGTAACTGAGGAAAGGAGGATAAAAGAACAAATCAGTGAATGTGTATGATGGTACAATATGGTTGCTGCTGGCAATCCCAATCATTATGGATGAAGAAGAGGAGGCTGTAGGAGAGAATCAGTAATAGCAAGAATCTATCTTGGATACAAATATCCATGGAGATTCGGAATGGAAACAACAGTGGAGCAGTGGAGTTGCAGAATCTGTAGTGAAAGTGACGGACACCGCCTTGACCACTACTAGAGAGAATGTGAACGTCTCAGAGTAATTAGAACTATGTGTAGAATAATAAACCCCACATTGTTTGAGTTAAGAAAACACTATTTGACAAATATTGATACTATTCTTAAGAGATTCCACCTTTTTGCACCTGCAAGATTATGTAAGATTTTAAGGGTTGACATTGTTAATCTTCTTGTTTGAGAAGCTGTTCACTTGAGACAGTTAAGCAAGTTCCAGCTGTGTCTGGGTACATGTGACAGGAACAACAACCTAGCGGGTTTTCTTCCTATTGGGGAGTTGTACACGTTGCTATGGCGGTATATGTATACAGTACATATGTATACAGTATACAATCACAGGATGATTGGCGCTGCCAAATAAACTCGCCTTCAGGGCAAAATTTAAACAAAAATTAAATTAGGAGACAGTATTGTCTTCGTCTTGTTGACTCATAACCCCTACCATGTTATACGATAGAAAAATATTGTAGACTACTGTGATCTGTATTATATATAACCTGAGATTTGCTCGGCAAGACAATGAACTACAGAACTGTGCAAATAATTATGTAACTACCAAAGGCAAACTGGTTCAAGTGATAAACATTGTTCGTACACAGTGTACGTGAGGGGTCGTACAGAGTGTACGTGAGGGGTCGTAGAGTGTGTACGTGAGGGGTCGTACAGAGTGTACGTGAGGGGTCGTAGAGTGTGTACGTGAGGGGTCGTAGAGTGTGTACGTGAGGGGTCATAGAGTGTGTACGTGAGGGGTCGTAGAGTGTGTATGTGAGGGGTCGTACAGAGTGTACGTGAGGGGTCGTAGAGTGTGTACGTGAGGGGTCGTAGAGTGTGTACGTGAGGGGTCGTAGAGTGTGTACGTGAGGGGTCGTAGAGTGTGTACGTGAGGGGGTCGTAGAGTGTGTACGTGAGGGGTCATAGAGTGTGTACGTGAGGGGTCGTAGAGTGTGTACGTGAGGGGTCGAACAGAGTGTACGTGAGGGGTCGTAGAGTGTGTACGTGAGGGGTCGTAGAGTGTGTACGTGAGGGGTCGTACAGAGTGTACGTGAGGGGTCGTAGAGTGTGTACGTGAGGGGTCGTAGAGTGTGTACGTGAGGGGTCGTAGAGAGGGGTCGTAGAGTGTGTACGTGAGGGGTCGTACAGAGTGTACGTGAGGGGTCGTAGAGTGTGTACGTGAAGGGTCGTACAGAGTGTACGTGAGGGGTCGTAGAGTGTGTACATGAGAAGTCGTAGAGTGTGTACGTGAGGGGTCGTACAGAGTGTACGTGAGGGGTCGTACACAGTGTACGTGAGGGGTCGTACAGAGTGTAAATGAAGGGTCGTAGAGTGTTTACGTGAGGGGTCATACAAAGTGTACGTGAGGGATCGTAGAGTGTGAACGTGAGGGGTCATACAGAGTGTACGTGAGGGGTCGTAGAGTGTATACATGAGGGGTCGTACAGAGTGTACGTGAGTGGTGTAGGTTTTGGTGACGTACATATATTTGTGTTGAATACATCAGTGGCGGTTTTGTGCATTTTATATTACTATATCCCGAAGAGCCTGAGACTTAAGAAGCTCTATACACTTAGGTGAAAGTTTAAGTTATATGTCAGTTCACTCTTGTAGAATTATCAGGGCCCAGCCGAGGGTAGAAGTGTGGTACATGACGACAACTCTGGCTCATCGTTGGCAACGCCCTGGTACAGGCCGCTAGGACCACTTAAGAGTTACTCTCTTCAATAACCTCTTAGATGAACTACCGAAAAACAGTTGTGGGATTCTCTAGGAAGAGCAATCTCAACAACACACAAACACACACACACACACACACACACAAACACACACACACACACACACACACACACACACACACACACACACACACACACACACACACACACACACACACACACACACACACACACACACAAAACACACACACACACACACACACACACACACACACACACACACAGTTGAGAGGCGGGACCAAAGAGCCAAAGCTCAACCCCCGCAAGCACAATTAGGTGAATACAATTAGGTGAGTACACACACACACACACACACACACACACACACACACCCTCACAGTAATACAGTCACAGTGTGTCACACACACACACACACAGTAATATATAACCCTCCACCAAATGACAGAAGACCCAGTCAAGAGTATGAAAACAACAACATGGCAGTTAACACTATAATTGAGAGGGCAGCCTCTGCTGCCTGTAGAAATAGATCCCACCTGCTCATCATGGGCGACTTCAATCACGGAAGGATTGACTGGGAGAACAAGGAACCGCATGGAGGCGAGGATACATGGAGAGCCAAACTATTGGAAGTGGTGACAAGAAACTTTTTAACCCAGCATGTCGGCGAACCCACAAGGATGAGAGGCAATGACGAACCAGCGAGACTCGACCTAGTCTTCACTCTGAACCACTCTGACATAAGAGAAATCGGTTTTGAGGACCCAGTAGGAATGAGCGACCACAGTGTACTGGTGTTTGAGTACCTGATTGAAGAAGCGTTATTGAACTCGAGGAGGGATACCGAAACCAAAAGGCTAGCATACCGAAAGGGAAACTATGAGGGGATAAGAAAATTCTGACAGAAATAGCATGGGAAACAGAGCTCAGGGGAAAGACGGCTCAAGATATGATGGATTACATCACGCAGAAGTGCAAGGACGCAGCAAACAAATTTGTCCCAGTCCAAAAGGAAAACAGAGAAATGAAAATGAGAAGCCCATGGTTTAATCAGAGATGTAAGCTAGCTAAGCAGCAAAGTAAAAGGGCATGGAGAAACTATAGGAATAACAGGACTCTGGAGAGCAGAGAAAGATACCAGAACGCCAGGAATGAATATGTCAGGATGAGAAGAGAGGCGGAAAGACAATACGAAAATGATATCGCAAGCAAGGCAAAGACTCAGCCTAAATTGTTGCATAGCCACATCAGGAGAAAAACAACAGTAAAGGAACAGGTTATGAAACTGAGGATAGGGGCGGAAGGATTCACTACAAATGACAAGGAAGTGTGTGAGGAGTTGAATAAGAAATTCCAGGAGGTCTTCACCTTCGAGCAAGGAGAAATTCCAGAGGTAAGAGAGGGAATAGCTAACCAGGAACCACTGGAAGACTTTGAGATTACCAGCGGGGAAGTAAGAAAGTGTTTACTAGAGTTGGATGTGACAAAGGCTATAGGCCCAGATGGAATCTCCCCATGGGTTCTAAAGGAAGGAGCAAGAGAACTGTGCCTACCACTCTCCATTGTGTATAACAAGTCACTGGCAACAGGGGAACTGCCAGATATTTGGAAAGCAGCTAATATAGTCCCGATATACAAGAAAGGGGATAGACAGGAGGCACTGAACTACAGGCCAGTGTCCCTAACCTGCATACCATGCAAGCTGATGGAGAAGATTGTGCGAAAAAAACTAGTAGAGCATCTGGAGCGAAGGAACTTTGTAACACAGCACCAACATGGGTTCAGGGATGGCAGGTCCTGCCTCACAGGGTTACTTGAATTCTACGACCAGGCAACAAAAATAAGGCAAGAAAGAGAAGGGTGGGCAGACTGCATATTTTTGGATTGTCAAAAAGCCTTTGATACAGTGCCACACAAGAGGCTAGTGCGAAAGTTGGAGATGCAGGCTGGAGTGAAAGGGAAGGTACTCCGGTGGATAGAGGAGTACCTAAGCAACAGGAGACAACGAGTCTGTGTGAGGGGTGAAGTCTCAGATTGGCGAGATGTTACAAGTGGAGTCCCGCAGGGGTCAGTCCTTGGACCTATACTGTTTCTGGTATATGTAAATGATCTCCCAGAGGGTATAGATTCGTTCCTCTCAATGTTTGCCGACGATGCAAAAATTATGAGGAGGATTGAAACAGAGGATGATAGTAGGAGGCTACAAGATGACCTAGATAGACTGAGTGAATGGTCCAACAAATGGCTGTTGAAGTTCAACCCAAGTAAATGCAAAGTAATGAAACTAGGCAGTGGATACAGGAGGCCAGACACAGGATACAGAATAGGGGATGAAGTACTTAATGAAACAGAGAGAAAGATCTAGGAGTTGATATCACACCAAACCTGTCTCCTGAAGCCCACATAAAGAGAATAACGTCTGCGGCATATGCGAGGCTGGCTAACATCAGAACGGCGTTCAGGAACCTGTGTAAGGAATCATTCAGAATCTTGTACACCACATATGTAAGACCAATCCTGGAGTACGCGGCCCCAGCATGGAGCCCGTACCTTGTCAAGCACAAGACGAAGCTGGAAAAAGTCCAAAGGTATGCTACTAGACTAGTCCCAGAACTAAGAGGCATGAGTTATGAGGAAAGGCTGCGGGAAATGCAACTTACGACACTGGAAGACAGAAGAGTAAGGGGGGACATGATCACAACCTACAAAATCCTCAGGGGAATTGACCGGGTAAACAAGGATGAACTATTCAACACTGGAGGGGCGCGAACAAGGGGACACAGGTGGAAGCTGAGTACCCAAATGAGCCACAGAGACATTAGAAAGAACTTTTTCAGTGTCAGAGTAGTTAGTAAATGGAATGCACTAGGCAGTGATGTGGTGGAGGCTGACTCCATACACAGTTTCAAATGTAGATATGATAGAGCCCAGTAGGCTCAGGAAACTGTACACCAGTTGATTGACAGTTGAGAGGCGGGACCAAAGAGCCAAAGCTCAACCCCCGCAAGCACAATTAGGTGAGTACAATTAGGTGAGTACACACATTGTCGGTGAGGTTTAATCAGAGATGTAGGCTAGCTAAGCAGCAAAGTAAAAGGACATGGCGAAACTATAGGAATAACAGGACACTGGAGAGCAGGGAAAGATACCAGAATGCCAGGAATGAATATGTCAGGTTGAGAAGAGAGGCAGAAAGACAATACGAAAATGACATCGCAAGCAAGGCAAAGACTCTAATTTGCCTAATTTGAGCCTAATTTGCTTCACAGCCACACCAGGAGAAAAAACAACAGTAAAGGAACAGGTAATGAATATAAGGATAGGGGCAGAAGGATTCACTACAAACGACAAGGAAGTGTGTGAGGAACTGAATAAGAAATTCCAGGAGGTCTTCATCTTAGAGCAAGGAGAAATTCCAGAGATAAGAGAGGGAATAGTTAAACAGGAACCACTGGAAGAGTTTAAGATTAATAGCGGGGAAGTAAGGAAGTGTTTACTAGAGTTGAATGTGACAAAGGCTATAGGCCCAGATGGAATCTCCCCTTGGATACTAAAGGAAGGAGCAAAAGAACTGTGCCTGCCACTCTCCATAGTGTATAACAAATCACTGGCAACAGGGGAACTGCCAGAAACTTGGAAAGTAGCTAACGTAGTCCCGATATACAAGAAAGGGGATAGACAGAAGGCACTGAACTACAGGCCAGTGTCCCCAACCTGCATACCATGCAAGCTGATGGAGAAGATTGTGCAAAGAAAGCTAGTGGAGCACCTGGAGCGAAGGAACTTTGTAACACAGCATCAACATGGGTTCAGGGATGGCAGGTCCTGCCTCACAGGGTTACTTGAATTCTACGACCAGGCAACAAAAATAAGGCAAGAAAGAGAAGGGTGGGCAGACTGCATATTTTTGGATTGTCAGAAAGCTTTTGATACAGTGCCACACAAGAGACTAGTGAGAAAGCTGGAGATGCAGGCTGGAGTGAAAGGGAAGGTACTCCATTGGGTAAAGGAGTACCTAAGCAACAGGACACAACGAGTCAGTGTGAGGTCTCAGAGCCTCAGATTGGCGAGACGTTACAAGTGGAGTCCCGCAGGGGTCAGTCCTTGGACCTATACTGTTTCTGATATATGTAAATGATCTTCCAGAGGGTATAGACTCGTTTCTCTCAATGTTTGCTGATGACGGAAAAATTATGAGAAGGAGTA
>WNGS01163945.1:0-2500 GCA_020271785.1 Procambarus virginalis
AGGAGGAATGCAGGTTAAAAGGGAGAAGCTGCAAGTTGTAGATCATCTGTCACCCATGCGAGAAAGGAGAACGGCTAAGATGAATGGCATCGACATCAAGAATGAAGATTCTTCGTGCTGAACAAAAGCATACCATTACCGAATCGAACTGATATCCCATTTCCGCTAAGGTGAAAATATTCCAGTGGCAGGATGGAATCGAGGAGCAAGATAACGTTTAGATTTTAAGGTTTGACTAATGTTAATCTTCTTGTGTGAGAAGCTGTTCACATGAGACAGGTCATGTGTGTGTCAGTGTGTACCTCTGTAGCAGAGGTCATATGTGTGTACCTCTGTAGCAGAGGGCATATGTGTGTACCTCTGTAGCACAAGTCACGTGTGTACATCCGTCATAGCCCACGTCATCCTCGTCACTTTATTGACCTCAAGCCATCACTTTGAAGTTCTTCAAAGCATTTTCCCCGTCCGTTGCGTGACGCATCTAACGTCTCGTCTGCTGCATGACGCATCTAACGTCTCGTCTGCTGCATGACGCATCTAACGTCTCGTCTGCTGCATGACGCATCTAACGTCTCGTCTGCTGCATGACGCATCTAACGTCTCGTCTGCTGCATGACGCATCTAACGTCTCGTCTGCTGCATGACGCATCTAACGTCCCGTCTGCTGCGTGACGCATCTAACGTCTCGTCTGCTGCATGACGCATCTAACGTCTCGTCAGCTACATGACGCATCTAACGTCTCGTCAACTGCATGACGTAAGACATACCTGTTCACAAGACGACGCACTCGTACATTTAAAAGTTTTTTTCTTTTCCTTCACAGCAAGCTTTATCACCATATAATGAGCCCCTCCTGTCCATCTATTGTCCTCGCCCCTCTCTCTATTTCCATTTCTTTTATTCACCTCCTTTCTCCCTATATTTCCCCCTCCAATCACATTATAAATCACTCCCAACTCCTTCTCATCTGTTCACCTACAAGCTCCTCCACCCCCTTCCATGGCCCCTTTCCACACCCACTTTCAACATCGTTCCTGATCCCTTTCTCTTGTTCTTTGTACTTGTTCCACCTTTTCTTCTTCGTCTCCTCCGACTTCCTCGATTACCCTCTCTTCTCCTATTCTAAGTGGGCTCTTCTCTTCAGTTCAGAATCTTAGGCACGTCCACAAATTCATTAGTTTTCCTCTCTCTCTCTCTCTCTCTCTCTCTCTCTCTCTCTCTCTCTCTCTCTCTCTCTCTCTCTCTCTCTCTCTCTCAAGTTAATCTGTAGACAATATGTTACATTAACGCATTTGGGTTTGTAAGATAACTTGTTTTTTAAATAATTATTACTTATTCTAAGAGTGGTTATGGGTTATGGGGTCCACTACCACTCACAGGATGGGTTTGGGGTCCACTACCACTGACAGGATAGACAGGGGGTCCACTACCACTCACAGGATAGACATGGGGTCCACTACCACTCACAGGATAGACATGGGGTCCACTACAACTCACAGGATAGACATGGGGTCCACTACAACTCACAGGACAGACATGGGGTCCACTACAACTCACAGGACAGACATGGGGTCCACTACCACTCACACGATAGACATGGGGTCCACTACAACTCACAGGACAGACATGGGGTCCACTACCACTCACACGATAGACATGGGGTCCACTACCACTCACAGGATAGACATGGGGTCCACTACCACTCACAGGATAGACATGGGGTCCACTACCACTCACAGGATAGACATGGAGTCCACTACCACTCACAGGATAGACATGGGGTCCACTACCACTCACAGGATAGACATGGGGTCCACTACCACTCACAGGATAGACATGGGGTCCACTACCACTCACAGGATAGACATGGAGTCCACTACCACTCACAGGATAGACATGGGGTCCACTACCACTCACAGGATAGACATGGGGTCCACTACCACTCACAGGATAGACATGGGGTCCACTACCACTCCTTTGACCATTGAGTTAGTATAAATGGAGTCAAGTCAGAGTGGGAAAATGTTGTAAGTGGAGTGCCTCAAGGCTCTGTCTTGGGACCTCTGTTGTTTATAATATATATAAATGATTTAGATTCAGGTTTGAGTAGCAACATTTGCAAGTTTGCCGATGATACGAAAATCGGTAGGGAAATTAATTCGGAGGAGGACTCACTATCACTTCAAGTTGATCTAGATAGGGTTTTGAAATGGTCAAAGGACTGGCAGATGCAGTTTAATGCTGACAAATGTAAAGTTCTGAGGCTAGGTAATGATGATAGAGTTACAAGATACGAGCTAGATGGTGTTGAGATTGCGAAGTCGGATTGCGAAAGGGATCTGGGAGTTATAATTAGTAAGAATTTAAAACAAAAGGATCAATGCATAAATGTTCGTAATAAGGCAAATCGGACACTCGGATTTATTAATCGCAGCGTAAGTAACAAGACACCTGGTGTGGTTCTCAAGCTATATCTTGCTCTGGTTAGGCCCCATTTAG
>WNGS01163945.1:5000-46261 GCA_020271785.1 Procambarus virginalis
ACACACACACACACACACACACACAACATTCCAGTCTAACAGCAGGCGACAAGACAGGAAGGAATAAATAGTGGAATGTAGATGAGGGTTAACTCAACACATACACAGCCCCTCACAGTGCTTAATCCCCCCCCCCTCTCCCCCCCCACACACACACACAACACACAACACACACGAAGCCAAAACACACACACACACCGTGCCAGANGACGCTTCAGATCTAGGAGCAGGTGCGGTTCTTTTCCAGGTAGGACCAGATGATTTAGAACACTCTGTATATATTTTTCTCGTAAATTTGATATGGCACAAACTAATTATTCTGTGGTAGAGAAGGAAGCTCTTTGTTTGATTTTGGCGGTTAGAAGTTTGAAACATACCTGTCAGGTAATCAATTTGTCATATACACAGATCATAATACCCTGACATTCATTAACTCCATGAAATGTAAGAACCAAAGAATTCTTAGATGTCTTTGATTTTACAAGAGTTCAACATAGTAATTAGACATATCCCTGGAAGGCAAAATGTAATTGCTGATGCCTTATCCAGGGGATTCCCCATTGCAGTGCCTTAATGTGAATTGTTCTATACATGTGGATGCCGTTACCTTTTGGTTATTTCATATGTTTCATTTAATTGATTGTTTAAACATTGGTTTTGGTGTTGTTGGTACTCAATGCTTTACTCTAATGTAGTACAAAAATAAATTAATCTTCGGTTAATTTAATTTTTTCTTAAGGACAGGGAGGGATGTTACGAATCCATATATTTGTTTCTACGATTATCATGATAAATATGTTGTCCATTATTTCTTTCCTCAGTTATTTGAAAAAATCTTGTACCCAGTTGTGTTCCAGTATATATATGTTTGATTTAAATATAGCATGCTGTAGTGTGCCTGTGTTAAATATTTTGTTAA
The DNA here is from genome assembly GCA_020271785.1 of Procambarus virginalis. Classification (NCBI taxonomy): domain Eukaryota; kingdom Metazoa; phylum Arthropoda; class Malacostraca; order Decapoda; family Cambaridae; genus Procambarus; species Procambarus virginalis. The sequence continues at coordinate 5,920 of WNGS01163945.1, forward strand.
TGCTATTGCATGTTCATTCCTGTGGGGGGGGAGACCGTGGCGTCTCATGGGGGGGAATGACCATATTTGGAACGTTCCAGTATGCGTGCAGTGTATCAAGCTAGCGTCACTGATTCACCCTGTAATTATTCCTGTTTATTTATTGTACTTAATTTCTTTTACACCTTAGAGTGTTATAGGCATATAAGTTAGTTATAATTATGTTCTTTAGTATTACTCTCTGATAGCAGAGTATCTAGAGGTTTCATGTGGGTTTTAGTTGGTACCTTGTAGACGCCGCGTGGGTGGAGCTGGCTGGCGTGGACATGTGATGCATAAGTCTGAGGTATTTATTTAATGTTCAGTAACATAGTTAATTTCCTGGTTAGACCATTATGTACATACCCATCTACCCATTTAAGTTGTAAGTAGTGATCAGTGCTTATATAATGATATTGTGTTATTGTATCTGATGCATTAATATTTCTGGCTGCCTGTATTTACATTTATATAATTGTATGTTCTTTGTTACCCTTACTTTAAGTATATTACTTTGTTGAATAAGCAGTTGATTTATTTACCCTAGACACTTTAGTAAGCAAGGCTGTATTATTATATATTTATTAACAACTGCAACGGAGGACCATACCCAGAGGTCAAGGGGTCGTAACGTAGGGCTGGTGGAGCCTCCCAGACGTACCAATAACTTAACTAGGGAGTCCACCTGGAGCTGCCGTGAGGTACAGACGTGTCGCCTGGCTTCTGGTAGTTTGGGGTGGTTGCCGTTTTAGTCGCCAGGTTGTGTGGGCGTCTCTGCCCCTTCCCTGCTGTTGCTGACTGGCTGCGTGTTGACTTGGCGGGCTTGCCATGGGAGGCCATCTTCCTCCTATTGTCCGGATAAACTCCGTGGGTCTGGAGTTCACCGGGCGTGCTGGATATGCGGACATTGAATTGGTTATGTGCGACATGCTCCATGTTCCTGTGATGGCCATCTACGGTGTTGAGCTGGTGACTGCCCACTGGGTAGTTATCAAGTTTGTGATGGAGGAGTACCGTGATTTCCTCCGTCGTTACGAGGGGGCGTTCGTTGCCATTGCCTGGTGGTGCTGGCTCTGTGTCCATCTCGGACCGTAGTGGTGCCCTGACTTATGTCAGTGTGCATGGAACGCCCCTGGAGTTTCCTGAGGATCTCCTCCGACGTTACTTTCAGAGGTATGGGGCGGTCGTCAGTGTGCGGGTGAACACGCTCTCCTCAGGGCGGTATGTGGGTAGGCTGACGAACATTCGCACCTTGGGGATGCGCCTGCGGTCGGATATTCCATCTTCGGTCTGGCTTATGGGGTACTACGTCCGGGTGTACTATGCTCGGCATCCCCGTACCTGTTTCCGGTGTGGCTTGATGTGGCATCAGGCTGCTGGGTGTGTTGCGGCTCCAGTTGCTCCCATCAACTTGTTCCGAGAAGAGGATTTCCTGCTGCTCCCTCTGGAGGAGGACTCCGGGGGTGAGGAGGTGAACGTCCTGCTTGCTGATGAGGCTCCCCCAGTGTCGCCCGGCGTTCCCCCGGTTGTCGCAGACCCTCCTCCGGATGTTGTGGTGCTGTTGGCTGATACTCCTGCTCCTGTCATTGGCCCTGCTGCTCCAGTGGGCCTTCCTGGTGCTCCCCGTGAGGTGTCGCTGTCTGCTCCCTCGTCTTCGGCTGCTGAATCTGGTCCTGCATCCTCGCCTCGGGTCCCTACTGTGCTGGGTGCTGGGGTGGCTGCGGAACCTCCTGCTGTGTGTGGTCCCGTTCCCCCTGTGGTGGAGGCTGCTGCCGTTCTGCGTCGGGCGTCGGTTCGTCCGGCTGGTGGTGCCCATGTTTCTGGGTCCGCTTCCGGTTCTGACGATATCCGGCCGGAGCCCAAACGTTCTAGGCGTTCATCTACTGCCTGGGCCGATGTTGGGGACTTCAGTGACTGTGGGTCTTCAGGTGTTGATGGCGTGGTTCCGGTTGCGTCATTGTCTTCGCAGGTGGTGTTGGCGGAGGTTCATGTGCCTACTGGTGCTGATGCCCGTGTCTCGGGTGTGCCTTCTGTTCCTTCCCCGCCAGGGGGCTCTCTGCAGTGGGGTGTGGTGGCTTCCGCAGCCAGGGATAGTTCGGATGCTGGTGCTGGGCGTGGCCTGGTGGTGACTTTACAGAAAGATGCGCGCTGCCCTGGTTCCCTGCGGTCGTCTAGTGGTGTGCATGTGGCCGCTGGTGCCCCTGTGGTGGTGCCCACTGCCCAGCCCTTTCCTGTGGGGTTGCGACTTGAGACTCTGGAGGAAGTGGTTGCCGAGTTCCTGCAGTCTGAAGTACCGGAAAACTTTGAAGATGGGCAGGTTCCTGATGTATAGAAATAACATCACACGAGACCAGAAGACATGGCAGGATGTGCAGAATACCCCCGTTGAAAAACAGAGGTGCAACTGGTACTCTGAGAGAGAACTCTATCACCATCAGGGGCCCGAGACTGTTCAACACGCTCCCGCTACACATAAGGGGCATAACTGGCAAACCCCTCACAGTGTTCAAGAGAGAACTGGATAAGCACCTCCATAGGATACCTGATCAACCAGGCTGTGACTCATACGTCAGGCTGCGAGCAGCCGCGTCCAAACAGCCTGGTTGATCAGTCCAGCAACCAGGAGGCCTGGTCGATGACCAGGCCGCGGGGACGCTAAGCCCCGGAAGCACCTCAAGGTAACCTCAAGGTATGGCGTAGGGTGGCGGTTACTCGCCTCCGGTGTGACACCATCTGGGTTCCCTGTATGCAGGTGTTTGTTGCCGGGTTCCGGATAACATGGCGCCCCCGGTGGAGGGTAAGACACTTGGGGCGTTGGATGATTTGGGAGGCGTTCAATGTGCGGTTACCCCGGGTCTTGTTCCCGAGAAAATATGTCAGCTGATTCCATGTTACTGTAGTGTTGTGTGCCCATATGGCCTTTTGTTTGCCCTACTGTATTTTGTGCCCGTGCCTCTCCCTTATTTGTGGCGAGGCAGGTGTTTTTGTGAGGGCATTTTTGTTCATGTATTTGCTTTTGTGTTGTTACTTTGCCATGTGTGTTCTACTTATGCATTGCTAGATTGTGTTGTTTTTATTTTTATTTTTGTTTTGTTTTTTACTTTTGTTTTTATTATTTGTTTTTATTTTTGGCTTGTTGTGTGCTGTGCGTTTTCTTGTTCTATTTCATGATGTCCTTTTGTTGTGTTTTGTTCTCGGGCTTTCAGGCAGGTGCTTATTTGTTGCTGTGTATGTTACAAATGTTTCGTTTTCTTGATTGCATGGATTGCTTGTTTGTTATTATTGTCTATTTTGGCCTCTCCCTTTGTTTGTTGTGAGGCGGTTGGTTTGGTGTGGTGCTTTTATTTCTGTATTGTTTCTGTGTTGTACCTTTGCGCTGGTGTTTTATTATTGCATTACATGTTGTACTTGTTTGTTATTTTTGTATTGTTTGTTGTATATTGTGATTTTCTTATGTTTTATGATGTACCTCTTGATGTTTGTTTTGTTTTAAAATGTTTTGCTTTGTACTTTACTGTGCTTGCTTGTTTGACATTCTTTTATATTTTGTATGCTGTGTTTCTCATGAATTTATCGTGTGTGTATTTGTTGTACTGTGCTGTCGGCTCTTCTGGCCGGTGGTTTATTGTTTTGTTTTGTTTTTGTTTTGTTATTTTTTATGTTCTTGTCTTGTTTTATTGTATTTAAATTGCATGCTTGCATGTAAAAATAAAAATAAAACAAAAAAATTAACTACTTGATCACGAGGTCCACTGTTTGTCAAGAATCCAGAGATATTTAATTTCACTCGATTGACAGTTTTCAATTTCAGCTGCTCAACTAAGTGTTGTGTAATAAAGGTCTTCTGTGAACTTTGGTCAAAAAGACCTCGAGTGTTAACTCTAGATTTCTTGTTAATCAACTTTAATTGAGCAGTGGGCAATGTAGTGGAATTACCCGAATCAGTTGCAAGCACATTAATTTCCTGATGCACTTTGCAGTATTGTACTGATGTAGAATTAGTAGAACCCTTATGAGGATTCGTAGAATTTAATTGAACCTTTGTACACAAAGTAGAATGATGTGCACCTTTGTTGCACTTGTTGCACAAACGTAAGGTGACTATACAATTATTAGGTTCATGAGAACCCATGCACTTGGTCCATCTGTGCAATTCTTGCAGACGTTTAATCTTAGAATTACTGTTAGGATAGACACTACATTTGTAAATGAGATATTCTTGTTCACAGAACAAACACTTTCTCTCTCTTGCAGGATTTGTCATCTTAGTAAATGCATCAACTACAGTCTCAGAAGGAGTTACAGAATAAATACCTTCATTACCACTCTTATTTCTAGTGAATGGAGTAGATTTAGGTTTGTGTTTATTGAACTTAATCAAAGTCGATTTTGTTTTGGCTGAATTCTCAGCGTAAGGCTGCTTGGACTCAGGTTTTATCCTATAGTGAGTTTTTAGCCTATTAACCGTGATTCTTAATCCCTCAAAGAATGATCGAGTGAGAAACTCGGTTTTGTAGTGAGTAGATTTCTGCTAAAATATTACGAGGAAGTTTTCTCTGGAGAAGCAACTTAATTGACCATTCGGAATCTGGTACATCAACTTTAGTACCTAAGGCTTTCACAAGAGACTCTACCTCCAACCTCAAGTTCTGAAGGGAGTCTGGTCTGTTACTGGGTGAATTTATATCTAATAATTGATAATATAAATTAGCTATGCTTAACTCTTCGTTGCAGTAATTTAACTCCATCAGTTGTATAGCCTCATCATAATTACTTTCTGTGAGAGCTAAGTTATTTATGACCTTCTTAGCTACCCCTTTGAGAAGGCTGTGAAGGTAAGAAAATTTAGATACCTTATCAATGGAAGGATCAACATAATAGATGTTGCATCAGGCACTTGGTGCACATGTGCAATTCCTTGAGGCGCTTCATCCTAGTAACGCGATCAGGAAAGGCTTGACACTGATAAATGGTATGATTCTCTTGACAGAATAGACAGTATCTCCTTCATGTAGTAGATGCAGAAGTCACAGCTCGGGGTGACGTATGGACTGCAGGTTTAGAAAGGCTGACTGGATAAGCATCCATGCTGTTATTTGCTTGCACCTTGGAGCACTGTGCTTGGGTGGATTTTCTATCTCGCACCTGGGATTTAAATACTTTGATTTAGTATGCTTGCACAGTGCAGCATGATGCTGCCCTCTTCGACACCTGTTGCATGTGTTCAATGAGGTCTCACAGCTGGTTGCATTATGGGGTTTGAGACACCTAGTACATCCGTGTAGCTGCTTGAGTCGTCTGACTCGGGTGTCTCTATCAGGATAACTTGTACATTTATATGAGGAATGATCTTGATGACAAAACACACATAACCCTCGACCTACAGCTCGTTTAAGGGGCACCAGTTTAGGTGAAACTGCAACTACAGGTTGTGAAGGTTTTGCTACTTGCATATGCTTGCTGTTTTGTTTCTTAGGAGTACTTGTTGTACTCTTAGGTCTCACTGATAAATCAGTATTCGATCTGTTAATGCTAGATGAATTATTTGTACCCGTATTACCTAAAGACTGTGTCACTTTAGGAGGCTCAGTTAAAGAATCTGACGTGGGTTCATATTCTATAGATTCGGTGTAGGCTACAAGCGCCAGGTTTGCTTGTCCCTTCTTCACGACTAAATGCTATCCTTTTATGAGACCCCATTGTAATTACAATGTAATGTAATTACAGACTCCAATGTAATTATATTGTGCCACCAGGATCAACATCATTCCGCATTGTGTGGAGTTGATATGCCCAAATCGCCTAAACTCCAGGTGGAACAGGACACATCCATCACTGTACAGCGCTGTAAGGTACGACAAGAGGTTAAGGTGCTTAACACCATATCTCATAATAATATAACATTACCTACTGCACAACTATAATTAAATAACAAGAATTATTATGCATTAGGTATTATTGCATTATATGCAATATACTTAAATACACGATATACTTGATACAATATACTTATGCATTACGTTGCATTGAAATTTATGTGGGAAAAGTCCAACTCTCAATATTAATAATAATCATACAAATTGAATACTAAGATAACTCTGAAGGACCACCTTCTATATAAAAAGAAGGAAATTAATTTAATGTGAAATAACCCAAAGGACCAGTGGCTTATGGACCTAGAATAAATCAGTAGAATATTAAGAGTATCTTATGAACTGTAACTACAATTAATTAAAGAATAGACTAAACACATAAATCTGGGGAGTTACATATTAAAGGATAAATATATCCCTAGTATTCTTTCAGCGCTGGTTCTACGCTGAAGTAAGTAAATAGTTAGAAAATGAATGAATGTAAATTTGTCTAATTACACATTGAAGTATTATATACATGAATAAGAAATGAATAGCACATGTATAAGTAATAAATCATGGAAATAAATCAGTTAAGAATGTGACTAAAGTATTTACGAAAAATTAGTATGAGGGCTTAGCTGTAAAGAAGACTTCACAACGTTCATTTCTCAGCTCAAATACTCGTAGATGTAATCTCGTTGCCATGGTTATTGTTGAGAACACCGGGCAATGGAAACCGCATGAAGGGGAAGATTATCTCGGCTTGTCCTCACAATCCATGCTGGAATTACAATAAAATTGTAGAAAATGACTAGGCTAGTAAATTATTCCGCTATTCATTAGAAAAGGTGGAGACATAAACACAAGGGAAACTAACGTGGGTTTTGTGGTCTTCTTGCTATATAACGACGACCAACCTACACGTCAATTTATGTGTGCACGCTAAAAAAAACTAACATAGGAACTGTTATACTTATGATGCTCGCCGAGATCGTGTCTGCTTATTGTAGGAGTCGTTGATGGTCTCTGATGTTCGCTGATGCAGAAGGTCGGATTACGGGATAAATATAAACTCCTAATACTAAAAATATAAAAGCCGAGAACCACATCACAACTGGAGTCATGGAACAAGACTCAAGCAGTCACAACGACTCACATCAGAGGTTGTCAACAATAAATGTTACAATTGTGGAGGAGATTACCCACACCAAGATAATGTTTGTCCTGCTCAAGGTAAGAAGTGCTATGAGTGTAGAAAACTAGGTCATTTTGGTGCTATGTGTCGTTCCGCACTAAAGAAACCACAATCAATGAATAAAAGCACTGTACGAGGATCAGGTCATAGGGATCGAGGTGGCAAACACAATATTGCACCTCAAATCAAGAATGTTAATAATATACAAGACAACATTTCATTACAACCAGTCTCAGATGACAGTGAATGTGATTACATTTGTGGAGTACAAGCAATCACAGAATGGAATGATCTTCCAAACAACCCAGAGACTATAGTATACATTGCTGGCATTTGTCTCAAAATTCTCATTGACACTGGATCAAACATTGACACCATTGCTGAGTGCCACTACAAAAATTTAAAAAACAGTTCCCAAAGCTTGAAAACTACAATGGTAAAGCCACTGCCTATGCTTCAAAGGTAGCCTTACCAGTGATTGGAACTTTCACTGCAGAGATTAAGTCAAAGAATGCAATGCTCATTACTACATTCCATGTTGTTAGGAATGCAAAGGAGTCTTTACTCAGTTACAAGACTTCAACCAAATTGGGGCTACTTCAGCTTTCTAATGCTGTAGCAGTGGAATCTGCAAACAATGTTGATGCTATTGTTGCTGAATTTTCTGATCGGTTTAAATCCATAGGTTGTTATACTGATATCAACCCAGATGTAATTCCAGTTGCCCAACCACATCGCCGACAACCATTCCATACTCGCAAGAAAGTCGATGCAGAACTGGATAGGCTGATAGAACTAGATATCATTGAACCGGTAACAGGCCCAACACCATGGGTAAGCCCAATTGTCACTCCACCAAAGCCGAAGAATCCAGATGAGATACGCATTTGTGTAGACATGCGTGTTCCCAACAAGGCAATAATGCGTGAACGCCATCCTACACCCACTGTAGATGATATGATCTACCGCTTGAATGGTGCAACTGTATTCAGCAAGTTAGATTTAAACAAGGGCTATCATCAGCTTGAACTTGATGATGAGAGTCGATTCATCACAACGTTTACGACACATCGAGGTCTGTATAGGTACAAGCGCCTGAGTTTTGGTATTAACAGTGCTGCTGAAGTATTCCAGCACATCATCAGCCAGGTATTGCAAGATATACCTAATGCTGACAACATGTCTGATGACATCATTGTTTATGGCCGTACCCAAGCTGAACACGACAAAGCTCTTCGTGCAACATTGCAACGCTTACGAGAAAAGAATTTGACGCTAAGCCGAGCAAAGTGTGAGTTCAATAAACATAAAATTGAATTCTTTGGACATGTACTTAGTGACAAAGGTCTGTCTCCAGATCCTAAGAAAGTTGCAGATATCAAGAATGCTGCACCTCCTTCAACATCCACTGAAGTACATAGTTTTCTGGGAATGGCAAACTACTGTTCTCGCTTCATTCCAGATTTTGCTACCATTACGAAGCCTCTACGTGAGCTCCTGAAGAAAAATGCATCATGGTACTGGAGCGATATCGAGCAAAATGCATTTGATGCTGTGAAAGATGCACTAGTAGAGAATGCGACTGCTGCATACTTTGATCCATCAATGGACACTGAGTTAACGGTGGATGCTAGTCCTGTTGGTTTAGGTGCTGTGTTAGCCCAACACAAACCTGGTCAACCAGATTCCAGAGTAGTAATTGCCTACGCCAGCCGTTCTCTCACAGATGTTGAGCAACGATACAGTCAGACAGAGAAGGAAGCTCTTGCTCTTGTATGGGGCTGTGAACACTTCAATGTGTATCTGCTTGGTGCACCCTTCACCACGATAGTCACTGACCACAAACCGTTGGAGACCATCTTCAATAATCCAAAGTCCAAACCACCAGCTCGCATTGAGAGATGGGCTCTTCGTCTGCAACCATACAACTTTACGGTGAAATACAAGCCGGGTGCAGGCAATCCCGCTGATTACATCAGTCGACATCCTGCCAACAGTTTCACCATCACCAAGCATCAGCAAGTTGCCGAGGAATATGTACACTCTGTAACCTGTGATGCAGTCCCTAAGGCTCTCACTCTTGATGAAATCCGTACTGCAACCCTAGAGGACCCAACTCTGCAAGCAACAGTGGATGCATTGACTAAGAAAAAGTTTCCACGCATCCCACCCTCAGGAGTTGACCAAGATGCATTCAAAGCACTTGAACGCATCCAGACAGAATTAAGTGTTACGCAACAACGCGACACCGTGCTGCGAGGTACTCGTATCGTCATTCCAGCTGTTCTCCAGCAACGTGCTCTGAAGCTTGCACATCAAGGACACCAAGGTCTTGTAAGGACCAAACAGCTGCTACGAGAAAAGGTGTGGTTTCCTGGCATTGATCGTCAAGCTAAGGACATGCATGATGCCTGTGTCCCTTGCCAAGCTGCAGTGGATACTTCAAGACCAACACCTCTACAACCTTCACCACTACCTGCTGCACCATGGATGGAAGTATCGATGGACTTCTGTGGACCGCTACCAACTGGAGAGTACTTGATGGTAGTCATTGATGATCACTCACGTTATCCAGAAGTAGAAATCATCACTTCCACATCTGCAAAGGCTGTCATCCCGAAACTCGACAAGATCTTTTCAAACTTTGGCATTCCTGAAGTTGTCAAGACGGACAATGGACCGCCATTTAATGGACAAGACTTTGTCAACTTTGCTGAGCATATTGGATTCAAACACCGCCGTGTGATGCCACTACATCCTCAAGCAAATGGAGAAGTCGAGAGATTCATGCAACCTCTCATGAAAGCTGTACGCTGTGCTCATGCCGAAGGACGATCCTGGAAACAAGCTATGTATGCTTTTCTCAGGAACTACCGTGCAACACCGCATGGAACACTGGGCAAGTCGCCTGGCGAACTTTTATTTGGACGTCCTATGAGAATCGCACTACCTGTCATGCCAGCCAAGGTAACGGATAAACGTCTCGCTCAGAAGGATGCACTAGCCAAGGGCAAAATGAAAATTGCTCATGATCAACGTGCAAAGGAACAATTCATAAAGGTTGGAGATACTGTTCTCGTTAAAAAGAAAAAAGAGGGAAAGCTAGATATGCCGTATGATACAAAACCATATAAAGTGATTAGTGTAAAAGGAACTATGGTAACAGCGAGTAATAGAGATCATAGTATAACACGTAATATGGCTTATTTCAAAGTGATTCCAACTAGTGTAGAAAATGATGAAGTGCAAAGTCGTGCAAAAGAAAAAGAAAAAATGAGTTATAACTCGATAAACAATTCATCGAGGGATATTCTTGTATTTAAGGACTCTCGTCCTAAACGTCATGTTAAACGCCCTACACGATTTGATGATTAATTGTGTTCCTATGTAATGCAAAGTATTTACTTGTTATGCTAAACTAAATTTAATATTGTTTGAATAATGCAGATCTCTCATTCAATATTTTGTAACTTTGTATTACAGTTTCTTTCATGTTTGTTTAACATTGCATATGTATTTTTAACATTGAAATCCTTTGTGGTAAAGATTAAGTTGTTTAAATTCTTTGTGTGCTTAATTAATGTTAAATGTATGCAATATCTCTTGATATGTTAATAACTTACTTTGTGTCAATAACTTTGCTTTGTGCTACAAGCATGGTAGACATCCTGTATTCATTCTTTTTAAAGAAAAGGAGGGATGTCATGTTCACAGAAAACGGTACCATCCGTTTTCTATGTGCGGCGGCGGAGACGCTGAGAGAAGGTAAACAGAAGCAGGACGCTACCAGCTTGGGAGATACTAGTCATGTAATCGTTTATAAGTAGTAAAGTCAGTAACCAAGTCATAACTTTATATCAACCTTACAACCAAGACTTTCTCAGCTATACACAAACACCACAGTTATTTCCAACATAACTCCATGGGGGGGGGGGGGGGGAATTTCGGGTCGCAGTTCACTGTTAAGTACTGACATACCTATCCCTACCCTGAAATTATATTATAAGGTTAGCAAGTTAGTATGTTAGTACACACGTAACGGATGTTCCGACTGCGTTAGCAGGTAAGACACTAAGTCTTCATGGGAACATAAAATAAATATAATAACATTAGAGTGTTACATCATCTAAAACAAGAATTTTCTAAATCTACATTGAATTTATAACTTGTGTCGTTATGACGTATAAGGGTTAAATTACTCGGTCACAGAATGATTCTGTAAACTCAGAAATATTCAAGAATAGATGGTATTTATGGGTAGGCTGTGTTCCACAAGACTACACATGTAAAATAAATTATAAATTTAATCTTATGATGTCATTCAAGATCAAGACGACTTCGAATGTACAGTGGGATCACTGTCTAGGGTCGTAGTGACTTGTAACTGTTTAGTTACTGGACATCAACCCAATTGTATCATTATGATCGACTCAAATCGAATGATAAATTAACTGCAATTACTCAGAATTAAAATATTGCTGAAGTTTCAATTTACACTGTTGAGCAGCGACTCTAGATGGTCGTGTGCTCTGTTGAACAGTATCTGTGTTTTCTGAAACTGGTGGTAAAGTTGACTCTGTTGAACTTTCATGTTCAGCTAATTCTAGAGCTACCAACTTCTCCAATGTTTTCAAGGTAGTAGTGCCTCGACACAAAACCTTTACTATTCGTAGGATACCTTGACAATCTGGGCGGACAACGACAATCTTGCCTATAGGCCACTCTGACCTGGGTCCATCACTGTCGACTAACACTAGATCTCCTGGTTTCAGTTGAACTTTATTATAGGGGCTCGAAGCTCCATAATGGTATTCTCTCAGAACAGTGAGATACTCACGAGTCCATACTTCATTCCTTTTCTCTATTATCCTTGAAAGATGTTTATAACTTTCCACCAAGTCGCTCCTTTCAACATGTGAGAGGTCAGCTGGATCCTCGTCTGCTAGAGATATTAGAGGGGCTCAGAAGACCACCATGAATTAAGTGTGAGGGACACAGGGGTTCTCTCTGGGAGAAGTCATCTGAAAGGTCGGTCAATGGTCTGTTGTTGACTCGTGCCTCAATTTCCGTGACAAGGGTTTGCAGTTCAGTGAGATAAATTTTCTACCGATGTAGGGCTATTTTCAGGCATTTCTTGACAGTTCCCACCATCCACTCGTAAAAACCACCTTGCCAAGGGGCTCTTGGAGGTGTAAATTTCCAGTGACATTGTCTCTGTTTTAATACTAACTGTACCTCTGGATGGTTCCATATCCCTCGTAGACAGGCTTCTCCGGCCACAAAATTTGACCCATTATCTGAAATCATCAATCTGGGGAGGGATCTGCGTGCAGCAAATCTACGAAAAGCTTGGATAAATGCTTCTGCACTCATGTCAGAAGTTACTTCTAAGTGTACGCCTTGCGTGGTTGCACACGTAAAGAGCCAAATGTAGGTTTTCATCGGAATTTTATCTGGAGTGTCTGTTAACATTAAGGCTCCTGCATACTCAACACCTGTTGTCTCAAAAGGACGAAGTGACCAACTCGTTCCTTAGAGAGTGGTGGAGGTCTTGGGTAAGGACACACTCGAGCATCATATCTTCTACAGACTACACAAAACTTAATAAGTGATTTGACAATTTGGCGACCTTGGGGAAGCCAAAATTTCTGTCGAAGGTCCGTGAGAGTGTCTAACACTCCTCCATGTAAAGTGCCATATTGATGTGATGTAAAACTATAAGTTTGGTGACGATGTGGTGACGTGGCAAAAGGATTGGATTTTTAGTCTCCAAGTTAATCTCTGCATGAAGCAGACGTCCTTCACAGCTCCGTACATTATGGTGTTTGAATCACACCAGATGCCCAGAAACGTAGTTAGTTTATCTGGAAGATGTTCATACTCATTTAATACTCATCCAGTATTTGATAGGACTGGGAAATTGATATCTAATTACTATCTTATTAAGAAAATCAAATACATGTGCAGTTACTCTTAGTAACTTACTTAAACTAGAATAATTAAGAGGATTGATAGCCAAGGATCGAGGAGGTTCTGGGTCCAACGTGGGTGCAGTGATATTGGTCACGATGACTTGTGGCTCTTGTTCAGGCCACTGACCACTAATCAACCATGAGTGTCCATTAAACCACATCTGAGCCTTAATTAGCTGTTTTAATGTTAAACCTCTTGATAGGTAGTCGGCTGGATTATCCTTAATACGGACATGTCTCAATTTATATCCAGCAGATAATTCATGTATTTCCTTGACTCGGTTACTAAAATAGGGAGTTTTGTTGTTATTATTTCTTACTCGTTGTATGACTGCCTCGTTCTCTGATCACACTAATATCTCACCAAAGTGAATATTACCGAGTGTCTTGGTTAGGCAATGAGCCAACCTTACTTTTACTAAGAAGGCAGTCAGCTCAATTTCTGGTAAGGACCTCTTTTTTTTATTGAGGCTACTCTTGCCTTTGAAGTAAGCAGAAGTGACTGTTGTGTAATGACTAAATAGGCTACTGCGCCATATGCTTTGCATGATACATTGCAGAACACATGTAAATCTGTGGGTACGTTTTGTCCTAAGGCGTTACTCGGAAATTTCAGAACACTTAATTGATTAAAATCCATTGTTAGTGTCTGCCATTTGTCTTGCAGCTTAATTGGTAACGGATCATCCCAACCCATATTTTTCTGCCAGCACTCCTGCATGAGGAGTTTGCCCCTAATTAAAATAGGACTAAGCAAGCCTACAGGGTCAAATGATTGACTGACACGAGAGCAATTTTCTCAAAGTTAGGGGTGATTTATTAGTTTGTACTGACTTGACATTCATCTCGTCAGTAATTGTGCTCCTTTCCATGCCCAGAATTTTTAATTTATTAGGTACCTGATAGCCGGAAAATTCTTTCTCGATTATCTGGTTTAGTTGATGGTCATTAGAGGCCCATGATTGTAAAGGCATATTGGCCCCTAGCAGTACACGGTTAGCCTCATGGTAAATTTCTACCAATGTAATTTCATCATTAGTAGTTCCCTGGAAGTTGTCCACTTACAAGTTGTTACCGATTTCAGCCTTATAGGAACTCTTCGATTTCTTCCGATGAGTGTCCAAGGTAGCTTGGAGTAAAAATGGTGATGAAGAGGCTCCGAATAATACTGAAGCAAACTGGTAGGTGATGATGTCACTATTAGGAACCTGTGGATCCTTTACCGAGAAAAATTTAGTAAAATCACGAGCCTCTTCTTGCAAGCCTACTGTTAAAAAGCTTTACTGATATCTACAGTATAGGCGAAAATACCAGAGCAGAATCGTAACAGTACATCTCGTAGCCTTTGTGTTAGGCTAGGTCTAGTTTGTAGACAATCGTTTAATGATACGCTGTCTACCCTTATTTTGGCACTGCAGTTGAAGACTAATCTTATTGGTGTCGTCACTGACTCTTTCCTGACAGAATGATGTGGTAAATAATGACCTGTTTTATGGTCATCTTTATCAACAATGTCTATAAATTTATTGTTAAGTTGTTGTTGTATCAATTCATGATACAGATTCAATTTATTAGGTTGTTTCTGTAACCTTGCTAATTGAGATTTTAATTGGGATGCTGCCATAAAATAATTTACTGGGAGTTGTGCGTCATTATACTTCCATGGCAGCTTCACCCAATACTGTTTATCTTTGTATACAACAGTATCAAGATTGCTGGTAAGTCCATGTATCATCTGGACTAGGCTTTTCAGGGACTATTCCCAAGATGTCTAAATCCCACAATTTATATACAGGGGGATCAGACTCATTATCTTCAGATATGTCTCTGATCTGTAGGGGTGACTGTTCCGAGCCTAGTCACGCCACTATAGCATTATTTGGTTGTTTGCTAGTTGAAGTAGAATTTTGCTGGAAAAGCAAAAGTCCTGTAAGCAACTTGCCTTTGCCTGATAACATCAAATTCATACCTAGTTGTCTAGTGCATACAGTTAGAAACCTGTAATAGTAATCAGCTCCAATTTCAGATCCCAACGTCTCTGAGACAATTGGAGTTTATTTTGCAGTCAGCTAGTCTCATTTCGTTGTGCTTGAGATGTTTAACAGTGTGAGCAAGACCTGTAACCAGCAGGTCCCAGACATACCAATAACTTAACTACTTGGTAGTCACTAGGTCCACTATTTGTCAAGAATCCAGAGATATTTAATTTCACCCGATTAGCAGTTTTCAATTTCAACTGCTCAACTAAGTGTTGTGTAATAAAGGTCTTCTGTGAACCTTGGTCAAAAAGACTTCGAGTGTTAACTCTAGACTTCTTGTTAATTAACTTTAATTGAGCTGTGGGCAAGGTAGTGGTATTACCCGACTCAGTTGCAAGCACATTATTTTCCTGATGCACTTTGCAGTATTGTACTGACGTAGAATTAATAGAACCCTTATAAGGATTTGTTGATTGTGATTAGGCCTTTCTACATAAGGTGTAATGATGGGTACCCCCTTGTTGCACAAACGTAAGGTGACTATACAATTATTAGGGTCATGAGAACCCATGCACTTGGTGCATCATCTGTGCAATTCTTGCAAGCGTTTAATCCTAGAATTACTGTTAGGATAGACATTACATTTATAAGTGAGATGTTCTTGTTCACAGAACAAACACTTTCTCTCTCTTGCAGGATCTGTCATCATAATAAATGCATCAACTACAGTCTCAGAGGGAGTTACAGAGGAAATACCTACATTACCAATCTTATTTCTAGTGAATGAAGTAGATTTAGATTTGTATTTATTGAACTTAATCCAAATCAATTTTGGTTTTACTGAATTCTCAGCATTAGGCTGCTTGGACTCAAGTTTAATCCTATCATAAGACTTTAGCCTATTAACCGTGATTCTTAATCCCTCAAATATTTGATCGAGAGTGAGAAACTCGATTTTGAAGTGAGAGCAGATTTCTGCTATAATATTACGAGGAAGTTTTCACTGGAGAAGCAACTTAATTAACTATTCAGATGCTGGTACATCAACTTTAGTACCTAAGGCTTTCACATTAACTCTACCTTCAATCTAAACTTCTGAAGGGGAGTCTGGGTTAATTTATATATAATAATTGATAATATAAATTAGATATGCTTAACTCTTTGTTGCAGTAATTTAACTCCAAAAGTTGTATAGCCTCATCATAATTACTTTCTGTGAGAGCTAAGTTATTAATGACCTTCTTAGCTTCCCCTTTGAGAATGCTGTGAAGGTAAGAAAATATAGATACCTTATCAATAGGAGGTTTTGAATGAATTTGGACGTTAAATGACGTCCAAAATGTATCCAATTTTCTTCATCCAGTCCAGCAAAGGTAGGCAAGTCTAAAGAAGGTAAACGTGCCACTGGTTGTAATACATTGGATTGAGATACAGTCACTTTTGGATTTACTTCATGTTTGTCTACTAAATCAGTTAAAACATTAAGTTTATCCTGGGTGTCATCTTCGTACTGAGATGTTTCTGCTATGGCTTGGCCTATTTCCACAGGCTCAATGTCTGCAGCATTTAGTACATTGATATAGGACACAATTAGACCTAATTTGATCAAGTTTAAGATCAGCTACTCGCAGAGATACCTCTAATTTATGGTAATCAATGGGAGTTGCTTTGGATAAGGTTTCAGACTTATTGAGCAGTCTAGTTAAATGGCCTTTAAGACCTGTTAAGGTTCTTCTTAACTTCTCAGGAGTAGCCATGGAAATTTTATGTTCAAGTTTTATGGGACTTGAATAAGTGTTACTGAAGTAACTTGGATACTTGCCCATCCACTGGCAAATATCGTAAGGATAGCCTAATATGTTCTGACCAGGCTACTCACTACCTCTTTGAAGGTTAAACTTACCTATCTAACAGCAAGTAATAAAGATTTGAGTAATATGTGAATATTACTATTGGAAGCACACTCTTCATTATGACCATTCGATGGGACAGTAACATTCCGTAGCACTCAAAAAATGTTCACAAATTAATATAGTAAATTACATAATAAATGTTAAGTATCCCACCCTGTTTGTTTTAGGGTCAGCACAATAGTATAGAATACTAGCAGTATGCGGCTACGCGTTGCTGTGGCTCAGCAACGCATGTGCATTGCTGAGCCACAGCAATTTTCCCTGTCCCCCAGTCCTCCCCACCATTTCCCCCTCACCCGTCTCCTCGGCCTCCCAACCATTCCCCACTCCACCATCCCCTCATCCTTCCCACCATGCCCCACTCCCGTGTCCCTTTGCCTTCCCCACCATTCCCCATTCCCCCATCCCCTTGTCCCCACCATCCCAAACTACCCCGTCCTTTCGTTCTTCCCCACCACTACCCCCACCCTTGTCCCCTCATCCTCCCCACCCTCTCTCACTTCAATACCCTCGTCATCCCCACCATTCCCCACTCCCTCGTCCGATGCCTTCCAAAATGGTCTGAAGTTCCCATCAGAAAACTGGAAACATCAAGTGATCTGATGTTCCCATCAGTGAAATATAAGAAACACTGTTAAAAAATGAAATGACAATATGAGAATATAAAATAATAAACTACACTCATAAAATGAACAGTATGGTAAACAACAAAGCTCAATTCCAACGCAATTCACACAAAATAATTAAATGGAAATGAAAATAAATCAAGATGTATGAAAATTCAATTTATCAATGCAATCAGAAACATTGAAATGGAATTGTAACATAATTAGTATATCATGTTTGTTGCTCTTACATGCAACAGATGGCGCTGTTTTTCAAGAAAAGCATAGTTTTACCTGTCACAGGTGTGGCATCTATACTATACATACTGTTCACTTACAAAGTCAACGGTATGGTGAACAGCACAACTCAATTCCAACACAATGTCACACAAAGTAATTCAATAAAAATAAATAAATCTAAATGTATGAAAATAAAATTTATCAATGCAATCGGAAAAATTGAAATGGAATTAGTGACAAATTTAGTATAGCGTGCATGTTGCTATTATGTGCAACAGATGGCGCTTTTAAAAAAAAGAATGTTTTTACCTGTTACAGGGGTGGCATCTTTATAGTAGGTATATATAAAGACACTCCTATTCGAATGCAACGTTGTGTCAAAATTTCAAAGAGATAGGTGAAGAACTTTTGGAGATTACAGTGTGTGCTGCTCTTACGTCCAACAGATGGCGCTGTTTTTCAAAAAAGCATGCTCTTTTCTGTCACAGGTAAGGCATGTATATAGTAGATATATAAAAAGACGAGCCTATTCGAATGCAATGTTGCATCAAAATTTTAAAGAAATCGATAAAGAGGTTTCGAAGATTTCCCTCACATGAAAAACACAGTTCAGAAAAAGCATGTTTTTTACCGTCACAGACGTGACATCTATTAAGTATGTATATAAAACTCTGCAAGGATGCAAATGGAACGTTGTGTGAAAATTTCAAAGCAATCGGTAAAGAAACTTCCAAGATTAGCGATTATGCACAAACGAACATTTCCATTTTTATTTATATAGATAATGAAAATAGGTCCACCCTGTTTAGGGTCAGCACAATAGTATATAATATAATGAAAATAGGTCCCAACCTGTTTATGGTCAGCACAATAGTAAATATGTAATGTACACTACTGTCTAGTACAGGACTAGTTGAAATAATTTCTACTTAAGAAAGTACTAAATTATTTAGTCTGCACTTGTATGAATCTTGGTACAACCAAAGTCTAAATATCCTACGTAATAAAGGTTAGCATAAATGTAATTGGGTGCAATAATGTGGATATGATTGCTGTATTTTTGGGAAATTTTTTGTAGTTTTTGTTATATAGAACAGGTAAACTTAAACACAAGTAATATTACAAATATATATATATATATATATATATATATAATATATATATATATATATATATATATATTATATATATATATATATATATATAATATATATAGATATACAGCTAGGTTTGGCTTGCTAGCCACAACCTCTTATGGTCGTTGATAGTATTAACTAATTTATTAACCACATGTGACCTGGACTAACTTGATAGGTGAACACCGTCCGAGGCTACGTTTTTGACTATAAGGTCTTGCTGTAAAATGTATGTAGTGGCTTCCAATCATACACTCTTCCTCAGTCGAAAATTAATATAATTAGCAGAACGTCAGTAGTATTCAGACCTTACTCCCCTATGATTATTACTACTTGGCTGTCGAAGTTCCACTAATGTGAACACTACTGAGTTGCTAATTTGTTTAAATGGATTAATTATAGATTTGAGATGTTCAATTATTTTCGTTGGATGGTGAGTAGTATGGATGTCATTACCACCTAAAATATTATGGTCAGATGGTGAGGCCAATCTAACGCGATGTTAATGTTGTATCATTATAAAAATTACTAGCAGTACCCAGCCACAGCAACCTTCCCTGTCCCCCAGTCCTCCCCACCATTCCCCCCTCACCCGTCTCCTCCGCCTCCCAACCATTCCCCACTCCACCGTCCCCTCATCCTCCCCACTCTTCCTTCCCACCATGCCCCACTCCTCAGTCCCTATGTCCTCCCCTCCATTCTCCAGTCCCCCATCCCCTCGTCCCCACGATCCCAAACTCCCCCGTTCCTTCGTCCTTCCCCACCATTGCCCCCTCCCTTGTCCCCTCGTCCTCCGCACCATCTCTCACTTCCGCCCCCTCATCATTCCCACCATTCCCCACTCCCTCGTTTGATGCTTTCCCTACTGGTCTGAAGTTCCCAACAGAAAATTGGGAACATCAAGTGATCTGATGTTCCTATCGATGAAATATAAGAAAAACAGTTAAAAATGAAATGAAAATATGAAAAAAAATAAAATAAACTATTCTCACAAAATGAACGGTCTGGTAAACAACACAGCTCAATTCCAATGCAACTCGCACATAATCATTAAATCAAAATGAAAATATATCAAAATCTGAAAAATTCAATTTATCAATGCAATCAGAAACTTGAAATGGAATTGTAACATATTTAGTATAGCATGTGTGTTGCTCTACATGCAACAGATGGCGCTGTTTCTCAAGAAAAGCATAGTTTTACCTGTCACAGGTGTGGCATCTATACTTATACTTATGAAATGAACGGTATGGTAAACAACACAGCTCATTTCCAACACAATGTCACACAAAATAATTCACTAAAAAAAAAATAAATCAAAATCTCTGAAAATATAATTTATCAATGCAATCGAAACCTTGAAGTGGAATTCGTGACATATTTAGTATAGCGTGCATGTTGCCATTATGTGCAACAGATGATGCTGTTTTTAAAAAATGCATGTTTTTTACCTGTCACAGGGGTTGCTCTATATAGTAGTATATAAAAAATGATGTGACTTTCGAATGCAATGTTGTATCAAAATTTCAAAGCAATTGGTGAAGAACTTTCGGATATTTCGGCGTGTGTTGCCCTTACGTCCAACAGATGGTACTGTTTTTCAAAAAAAAACGTTTTTCCTGTCACAGGTGAGGCATGTATATAGTAGATGTATAAAAAGATGCGCCTATTCGAATGCAACATTGCGTCAAAATTTTAAAGAAATCTATAAGGAGGTTTCAAAGATTTTCCTCACATGAAGAAAAAGCACGTTTTTTACCGTCACAGATGTGACATCTATAAAGTATGTATATAAAAACCTGCACGGATGTGAATGGAACATTGTGTGAAAATTTCAAAGCAATCAGTAAAGAAACTTCCGAGATTAGCGATTATGCACAAACGAACAATTCCATTTTTATTATATAGACAGATGAGTGAGTGCTCCTGGTGACCTAAAGATTCTTACATCAGTGTGACGTATAGGTCTAAGGATTGTGGGTAATTGACTGTGACCCACTATTGCTATTTTGAACATGAAATATTAGTAGAATGTTAGAAATAAATTTAATGTTGTTTAGGCTATGATATAAGGCAGTCTGCTGACAGCCAAATTAATAAGAAAATTTATATAGCCTAATATATGGCACACAATAATTAGTGTTAGTAATGATTAGTAGGGTTTAAGATTAAATTCTTAGCTATCTAGGACTCTACTTTGTCCAAGAACCCTTATAGATTTTAATATTAATTGTTATTTATCCAGTTCATAAAGGACCAGAAATCTATGTAGGAAAAATCTAACTCTCAATATTAATAATAATCGTACAAATTGAATACTACGATAACTCCAAAAGACCACCTCCTTTTATAAAAAGAGAAGGAAAAATATATTAATGTGAAATGCCCCAAAGAACCAGTGGCCTATGGCCCTAGATTAAATCAGTAGAATATTAAGAGCATTAAATGAACTGTAGCTACAATTAATTATAGAATAGACTTAACACAAATCTGGCGAGTTACATACTAAAGGATAAATATATCCCTAGTATTATTTCAGCGCTGGTTCTATGCTGAAGTAAATAGTTAGAAAATGAACGTAAGTAAATTTGTCTAATTACACATTGAAATATTATATACATGCATAAGAAATGAATAGCACATGTATAAGTAATAAATCATGGAAATAAATAAATTAGGAATGTGACTAAAGTATCTACGAAAATTAGTATGAGGGCTTAGCTTTAAAGAAGACTTCACAACGTTCATTTCACAGCTCAAATACTCGTAGACGAAATCTCGTTGCCATGGTTATTGTTCAGAACACAGGGCAATGGAAACCGCATGAAGGGGAAGATTATCTCGGCTTGTCCTCACAATCCATGCTGGAATTACAATAAAATTGTAGAAAATGACTAGGCTAGTAAATTATTCCACTATTCATTAGAAAAGGTGGGGACATAAATACAAGGGAAACTAACGTGGGTTTTGTGGTCTTATAACGCTATATAAGACCACAAGCTTATAAGCTTATAACGCTCGTCTGTGCTATATAACGACGAGCAACCTACACGTTAATAGGTTAATAGGTTTAGTGTGCACACTAAAAAACTAACAAGGAACTGTTATACTTAATATGCTCGCCAAGATCGTGTCTGCTGTGACGGTGTCCCCCCTCCCCGCCAGCTGTAAGAGTCATATCCACTTTACCCGAACGTTCTCTACGTTCCGGGGAACAATTTGACATATGTGGGAGCCTGAAGTGTTCTCGCATTGGTGAGAAATTGGCAAAAGAAGAGTGTTTTGCCCAGTGGTTTAGGCCCTTTAGGACACCAAGATGGCGCTGGCCCCTACGTTCTCCTGCCAAAACGTTATGACGTCAATGGCACTAGATTGGTCAAGAACGATGACGTAGTACAGGGAGCCAATGAAAAACGCCCCTGGCAAGTATGACATCATGAGTGCGAGGGGGTCCGGACGGCGCGTCCAGTGGTGCCAAGGAGTTTGACACGACACATCGAGGAGGTTGGACGTGCGATCGGGGGTCCTGTCAGTCTGACAGTTTTCACCCCAGTCCGGTGGATTTAAGCGTCGCCTGTAGTCTGCAAGCACACTGTGAGGTCTTCCTATATTCCATGTGTTGGACAGAAGAAGGAATTGACGAGAAACGAGCAGCAAGTGCTCCAATGACAGGTGCTTTGCAAGAAGTGAAGTCTGAGCAGTGACGTCTGGGACGACTGTGCAGTCTCACCAGCTAGGTGACGACGCAACGGCTGGGCCAATCCACCATGAGGCAGGAGAAGAACGAAACTAGCTAGGAATCAGAACGACTGCAGCCAAGAGAAAGGACTGTAGACGTAGTTGTGAGGAGAAGTCGACGGCCAGGAGACCGACTCCAACCCTTCAAGAGGTTGTGGAGGAGCACAGGCCTGCAGTGAGGAGTAGCACAGAGAAGATGCATTTTTGGGTGTTGATTGGGTTCCTGGAGAGAGCATCAGCGTGTGTGTGGGGGTGTTCCCTACAATGAGTCGAGAGCCGGGACCAGGAGCTTCAATTCAACTCTCAACAGAGGACGAGTCCACATCTTTGATGGTGGAAGTAGGTAATTCAGTTTTCCCTCCCCATTCCCCTTTAGTCAGCTATTTAGCCAGAGAATCTTCTATGTCGTGAGCAGGGCTCACCAATGTCTATGTCATAGTAAGGCACAGTTGTGAAGAGAGATGTTGTAGCGAGCTCTCACGAAATATATATGCGGTGTGTGAGTGCACCTGTGATTTATCGAAGAGATTGCTGTGTCGAGGACATTTACATTCATGTGACATTAATACTATAAGTTAGTGCCAGAGAATATATATATAAATGTACCATTTATTGATGTAAGGCTGTGTGCCCAGTATTATCTCATTATCAATATTGATGAAGTAATCTATATATATGCTGGAGTATTGAATAGTATATTCATGTGTACAGTGATTTACTGCGTTCATTGCATTACAGTGATTTACTGTGTTTATTGACAATATAGTGATCTACTGTGTTTATTGACAATATAGTGATTTACTGTGTTTATTGCCATTATAGCGATTAACTGTGTTTATTGACAGTATAGTGGCCTACTGTGTTTATTACCACTGTAGTGATTTACTGTGTTGATTGCCAGCGTAGTGGTTTACCATGAATCTGAAGAAATGATAGGCGCTTAACGCCAAGATAGTGAACAACAAGTGCAGTGAGCGATAGTGAGGGGCGTGGGAATATATATGACGGTGGGGAGTGTTGCCATCGCGTAGTGTTCCAGATTTATGAAGAGGGAGTGATTTGCTGCTCATGTACTTTGTCGCCTTGTTGTTGATCCAGAGATATATACTTTAATCTTTTAAGTAAAATACAAAACCACCTTCGTGTTTGTGTTATCCCTCCATTACTTGGTGCTATTGGGTCCATATAAAGAGAGAGTGATTGAGACATATACCTGCCTGTTACCAGTTTTGATTAGTGTGCTCTCTGCCACTACTACCACAATTCCACTATACCACTGACGTGTTACTGACATGGAGAACACCAGTTGGCGACCTTTCAGTTAGCAGTAGAGCCCTTTGTCGGGGCAGGCACACGATCAAGAGAGTAGATCGTGTTCCCACTCGTCTTCAGGCTATAAGGCCGGCCGGAGATAGACTGGGAGACTCTCCTGGCGAACAGTGGCGCCGCAAGGATTGAGTGAAGACCGCAGGGCTACAGTATTAACAGTTATGCTACTACACTTGGTGGTGACGTTGAGAGAGAGAGACATCCCGACACTGCTTATTGTAGGAGTCGTTGATGGTCTCTGATGTTTGCTGATGNCTCCGATTGTAGTAACATTATTATAGCAATAATGGAAGGATTAGTGAAGGAAATTGATAATCTAGTTGGAACTCTGAGACAGGATGGTTCCTATAGAGAGGAGGTACGACAGCTGAAACATCGGAAACAAGAAACGAGGAGGAGACCAATATTAACAAGACCTCGTCGTGGAAAGTCGTAAGGACAGGGGTCTTAAGAAGACCTTGACAAGGCCGCTACAGACGCCCTAAAACAGCAAATTCATTTGCCGTGTTGGAGGACGAGTGCTGTGGTGAGCCTGCAGTTCACTCGGAACGGAAATCAGCGAGGAGCGGCGAAGCGCGGGCCCCTCAGGGTGCTCAGAAAGTTAAGGAGGTACCGAAGCGAATTTTGTTGTGGGAGATTCCCAGGTGAGGTATTTAGACAGAACGTTTTGTGCCAGAGATAGGGGAAGATTAAGAGTTTGCTATCCGGGAGCTGGAATTGGTGATATTGTTGGAAACATGAATGAGATATTATGACGGAAATGGGAACAAACCCATAATTTGTATTAGTGCAGGGGGAATGATGTTGGACGAGTTAGGAGTGAGGAACTAATACAGAATTCAGGACAGCCATTGAATTAGTTAGGAGCAAGGGAGGAATCCCGATCATATGTGGCATTCTTCCAAGAAAGGGAGTGGGAAATGAATGGATGTCGAGGGCACTTGGTGTCAATTGCCGGCTGGAAAGATATTGCAAATCAAATGCAATATCTTTCATAGACACTGGGAACACTTCTATGAAGAAATGAAATGAAATGTATGCTCGGTGGGGGTGCATCTATCGAGGGTGGGGTTGTGTTGTGTCGTTGGACTCGTTGGAACCAGTGGTTAGAGGTGTTTGTTTGGGTTTAAACTGTTAGTAGATAGTGGTATGGGAATTAATTTGGAGGAAGGAGGTAATAAAAGTATGTGTTGTGGGAGAAAGGAATTGGCAAATGATCAGGGAAAGAGAGGGCCTCAAAATAACAATTCACTTAGGGTATATTACACTAACAGTAGAAGTCTAAGAAATAAAATTAACGAATTAAATGCTCTTGTCTGCACAGAAAAAATAGATATTATTGCACTTACCGAAACGTGGATGAATGTAGAAATAGAGAACTATTAGCTGAATATCAAATAAATGGATTTAAACTATTTCACACAGATCGATATATTAGACGAGGAGGGGAGTAGCCATATATGTTAGGGACAATTTGAAATGTAGTCTCAAAGAGGGAATCAAAACTGAGCCACACACAGAAACTATTTGGATAGAATTAAACGAAAAAGCAAATATTATAATAGGAGTTATATATAGGCCACCAAATTTAGACAGAATGGAAGCAAAGCATCTATGGGATGAAATATCTAGAGCATCTAGATCTAACAGTATTTATGTCATGGGTGACTTTAATTTTAGTGGAATAAACTGGTTGAACAAAACAGGGAATAGTGAAGCAGAAGATTTTCTAGAATTAATTGACGATTGCTTTCTTACGCAACACATTAAGGAACCAACGCGGGAAAATAATATTTTAGATTTAGTGTTAACTAACAGGGAAACACAAATTAATGACATCGAAATAGGGAGTGAGCTAGGGAACAGTGATCACAAAGAAATCAGATTTAGCATAGAATGGAATAGACCTGTAGGAGAAAATTCTGTTAAAGTGCCAGATTTTCGAAAAGCTGATTTTAATAGCCTAAGAAATTTTTTGGGTCAAATAGATTGGAAAGTCTTGGGTATGGGTGGGGCCGGTCTTGGAGCGAGACATGAACCCAGCGATAGGTGACGTAAAAGGGGATTTCGATGTGGATTCAATATATAACTTATTTAAGAATATTCTAAACAAAGCACAGGAACGTAGTATACCATACAAATTGAATAGATCGAATACTAATGACCCAAAGTGGATAACAAAGAATTTGAAGAACCTTATAGGTAAAAAGAGAGCTTGGTACAAAAGGATTAAAATGGGGAGGTCACTTTAGAACAGGAATTCGTACAACTGGTTAGAAATGTTAAAAAAGAGATAAGGAAAGCAAAAAGAAACTATGAAGTTCGCATAGCAGGGCAAGCAAAGACAAATCCTAAATTTTTTCAGTTATATCGAACTAAGACTAGGGAAAGGATAGGTCCATTAAAAACTGAGACAGGTCAAATAACGGATAATGACGAGGAGATGAGTAGTATTTTTAACAAATATTTTATATCTGTATTTACTAAAGAAGAACTTAACAATATGCCTTCAGCCGAACAAGTCTATGTGGGTGGGGATGAGGACAGGTTGACTAGTTTAGCAGTTACCAGGGAGGATGTAATTAAACAATTAGTAAAACTAAAACCAAACAAATCCCCAGGGCCGGATGAAGTGTTTGCCAGGGTGCTTAAAGAATGCAAAGAGGAGCTTTCCGAGCCACTGTCTACCATATTTAATAAATCAATAGAGTTAGGCAGAGTGCCAGTCATGGAAGGTAGCTAATGTGGTACCAATTTTTAAGAAAGGAGATAGATCACTTGCGTCAAACTATCGGCCAATTAGCCTAACGTCTATTGTGGGAAAGTTACTTGAATCGATAATTGCAAATACAATTCGTCTTCATCTTGAAAAACATAAATTAATAAATGAGTCGCAACATGGTTTTACAAATGGCCGTTCATGTTTAACAAATTTGCTATCTTTTATTCCAGCATAGTTGAGGCAGTTGATAGTGGTAAGGATTGTGATGTTGTGTACCTTGACTTTAGCAAAGCTTTTGATACAGTGCCACATGAAAGACTAATTAAAAAATAGAGGCTCATGGTATTTGGGGTGCTATATTAAGTTGGATTAGGGCATGGCTATTCCAAAGGAAACAGAGAGTTAGTATAAATGGGGTTAAGTCAGAGTGGGATAATGTTGTTAGTGGAGTGCCTCAAGGCTCTGTCCTGGGACCTCTGTTGTTATAATATATATAAATGATTTAGATTCAGGTTTGAGTAGCAACATTTGCAAATTTGCAGATGATACAAAAATCGGTAGGGAAATTAACACGAAAGAAGACTCGCTATCACTTCAAGTTGATCTAAATAGGGTTTTAAAATGGTCAAAAGACTGGCAGATGCAGTTTAATGCTAATAAATGTAAAGTTTGAGGCTAGGTAATGAGAGTTACAAGATACGAGCTAGATGGTGTTGAGATTGCGAAGTCGGATTGCGAAAGGGATCTGGAGTTATGATTAGTAAGAATTTAAAACAAAAGGATCAATGCATGAATGTTCGTAATAAGGCAAATAGGACACTCGGATTTATTAATCGAAGCGTTAGTAACAAGACACCTGGTGTGGTTCTTCAGCTATATCTTGCTCTGGTTAGGCCCCATTTAGATTATGCAGTTCAGTTTTGGTCGCCGTACTATAGAATGGATATAAATTCACTTGAACGTGTCCAGCGTAGGATGACAAAGTTAATTCCCCAAATTAGAAATCTTTCATATGAAGAAAGATTAATAAAGCTTAAATTGCATTCACTGGAAAGGCGAAGAGTTAGGGGTGACATGATAGAAGTTTACAAGTGGATGAATGGACATAACAAAGGGGATATTAATAGGGTATTAAAAGTATCAACACAAGACAGAACACGAAACAATGGGTATAAATTGGATAAGTTTAGATTTAGGAAAGACTTGGGTAAATACTGGTTCGGTAACAGGGTTGTTGATTTGTGGAACCAATTACCGCGTAACGTGGTGGAGGTGGGATCCCTCGATTGTTTCAAGCGAGGGTTGGACATGTATATGAGTGGGATTGGGTGGTTATAAATAGGAGCTGCCTCGTATGGGCCAATAGGCCTTCTGCAGTTACCTTTATTCTTATGTAGATAGAGGCTCATGGTATTGGGGGTGCTATATTAAGCTGGATTAGGGCATGGCTATACCAAAGGAAACAAGAGTTAGTATAAATGGAGTCAAGTCAGAGTGGGAAAATGTTGTAAGTGGAGTGCCTCAAGGCTCTGTCCTGGGACCTCTGTTGTTATAATATATATAAATGATTTAGATTCAGGTTGAGTAGCAACATTTGCAAATTTGCCGATGATACAAAAATCGGTAGGGAAATTAACACGGAAGAAGACTCACTATCTCTTCAAGTTGATCTAAATAGGGTTTGAAATGGTCAAAGGATTGACAGATGCAGTTTAATGCTGATAAATGTAAAGTTCTGAGGCTAGGTAATGATGATAGAGTTACAAGATACAAGCTAGATGGTATTGAGATTGCGAAGTCGGATTGCGAAAGGGATCTGGGAGTTATGATTAGTAAGAATTTAAAACAAAAGGATCAGTGCATGAATGTTCGTAATAAGGCAAATAGGACACTCGGATTTATTAATCGAAGCGTTAGTAACAAGACACCTGGTGTGGTTCTTTAGCTATATCTTACTCTGGTTAAGCCCCATTTAGATTATGCAGTTCAGTTTTAGTCACCATACATATATATTCACTTGAACGTGTCGAGCGTAGGATGACTAAGTTAATTCCCCAAATTAGAAATCTTTCATATGAAGAAAGATTAACAAAGCTTAAATTGCATTCACTGGAAAGGCGAAGAGTTAGGGGTGACATGATAGAGGTTTACAAGTGGATGAATGGACACAACAAAGGGGATATTAATAGGGTATTAAAAGTATCAACACAAGACAGAACACGAAACAATGGGTATAAATTGGATAAATTTAGATTTAGGAAAGACTTGGGTAAATACTGGTTCGGTAACAGGGTTGTTGATTTGTGGAACCAATTACCGCGTAACGTGGTGGAGGTGGGGTCCCTCGATTGTTTCAAGCGCGGGTTGGACATGCATATGAATGGGATTGGGTGGTTATAGATAGGAGCTGCCTCGTATGGGCCAATAGGCCTTCTGCAGTTGCCTTTGTTCTTATGTTCATAAACCTGCAGTTGGTTCGGTTGTTTCGACCACTGGCAGATATTGCACGCATTGCAGAAGAGGTCATTTGGTTAATTCCTGTTATTCCTTGCACCCTGAGTTGAGACCTACCGGTCTGATTATGAGACGGGGATTGCAAGCAATTAATTCTAATGTTGTTCCAGTCATGCCCAATTGGATGACTAACAAAGTTAATTTGTAAAAAACTGTATCTATAAAAAACTGTATCTATATTCGGGTACCTTACTTTGTACTAGTGGAAGCTGGAAGCCAGTGCAGTTTTTGAGGGACACAGGTGCTTCTTAATCTCTAATCTCTCACCGTGCCCTTGCCGATGTTAGCACAGAAGACACTTGTGAAGTAGTATTATTGCAAGGTATTGGAGGTCATGTCCAGCGTGTACCATTAGTTAAAATTCACCTGAAATCAACTATTTCACCAGGTTGGTGCACTGTAGCAGTATCATATTTACTAACCCTAGTTGTGTGCTGGCTCAACCGGATGTGGATGATGGTGTCATCTATCCAGCCTGTGATGTGACCAGATCCATGGGTAAGCAAGGTGAGGTAAATCCTGTGACTTCCAAGGTGGATGTTGTCGAGGCTAGGACCCCTTCAGACAGGGAGGTGGAGGTGGAGGTGGACCTTGAGGATACATTCTTAGCTCACACGTATGTTGAGAGTGAGGCTGGTGCCAAAGCCCTAATTTATTCTGACCCAGATGGTCTGGAAGAGGTGGCCCAGGTACCAGTTCCTTGCCCGCTCGCTCCTGCTGTTGAGTCCCAGATCTTGAGTGAGTTGCAGAATACTGATCCCAGTCTAGCTGAATGTTATACAGAAGCAGCTGACACTATTGATACCTTGGACGAGAGCCCGGGTTGCTACTTCAATGATCGATGTTTGATGAGACGATGGAGACCACCAGGAACTCCCTTATCAGATGATTGTGAGTCTAGGACTCAGCTCGTCGTACCCAAGGAGTATAGGGAGCAGGTATTGCAAGCTGCCCATGATGACCTTATGGGAGGTCACCAAGGGATTTCCAATATGTATCATAAAATATATAAGTTTTTCTATTGACCAAAACTCAAAAAGGATGTGGTCAGATATTGTCACAATTGTGTGTATGTCAAGCTGTTGGTAAACCTAACCAGACTGTGCCACGAGCACCCTTACACCCTATTGTAGTGCCAGAGGAGCCTTTTACACATGTGGTGTTGGATTGTGTCGGACCATTACCCCGAACTAAATCAGGAAATATGTTTATGTTTACTATCCTATGTATGACCACCAGGTTCCCTGAAGCATATGCCTTGCGTAACATTAGGGCTTCTACACTCATAAAGCACTTGGAACGGTTTTTTTCATTATTTGGTATGCCCCGTATCATTCAAACTGATAATGGGAGCAATTTTTGTTCCACAACCTTTAAAACTTTTGTAGTTCCTTGGAATTCAACATAACTTCTCTAGTCCTTACCATCCTCAGAGTCAAGGGAGGATCGAGCGATTCCATCAAACACTCAAACAGATGTTAAAAACAACTGGGGAAGATTCACCCAGACATTGGGATGACAATTTACCATTTGTACTATTTGCTGCCATGGACGGGTTGCACACTGCCCTAGGCTGCTCCCCATATGATCTTGTGTTTGGACATCAGGTGAGGGGACCCTTAATAATGTTGCAGGAGAAAATGTTGGGAGATGTAACAGCTAGGCAGAGTAAAAGATACCTGAAGGACGTGAAGAGCAAGCTGTCTCGAACGAAGGAGTTGGCGTTACAACATCTGGGCGAGGCACAACAGGTAATGAAGGAGCGGCATGATAAGCGGTTCAAGGACAAATCAGAGTTTTTGAATCAGGAGATGTAGTAATGGTCTTGAAGCCTCGTATGGGAACTTCTATGTCACACAAATTTGGAGGACCTTATCGAGTGGTAAAACGTCTCAGTGAATTTACCTATAAAGTCTATAACCCTAAACATAACCATCAGTCAATGATCGTGCATGTGAATCATTTGAAGGCTTATTGTTGGCCCAGTATTGTGGCTTGTTGTGTAACTGAGGAGGTAAACCCTGAGACAAATGTTGTAGGGGAAGATGGTAACCCTCTTTTATCTAATTCCAGTTCCGGGGAAGTATTGTTGTGTTATTTGCAGGATGAACAGAGAGCAGAGTTCCAGGTCCTTTTGAAGACGTTCTCCAACTTGTTTGGGGAGGTCCCCACTCAGACACCTCTCATTACTCATGATGTTCAACTGACAGAGGTAACTCCAATTCGGCTGCACCCTTATCGAGTGACACCCGAGAAACGACGTATCATCCAGGAGGAAGTTCATTATCTTCTTCACCATGGTTTCATTCGACCCAGCCAGAGCTCTTGGAGTTCACCGTGTCTAGCGGTACCAAAACCAGATGGAAAATGGCGGTTAGTAGTGGACTATAAGAAGTTAAACAAGGTAACTGTAGTTGATGTCTACCCACTACCTTTGCTGGATGAATGCATTGATCAGATTGGTCATACTAAATTTGTATCAAAACTAGACTTATCTAAGAGGTATCACCAGATACCACTTACTAACTTTGCTAGGGAAGTGACAGCTTTTATCACCCCTGATGGAGTATTTGAATTTAAGGTGATGCCATTTGGACTGAGAAATGCCCCAGCAACTTTTCAAAAGTTGATGAATTCCATGCTAAAAGATGTGCCAGATTGTAAAGTGTTACGTCCTTTGACCTCTGGGAATGGTTTCGATGTTGCAAGGGTTAGAAAATATATGATAATACGGCCTTGCCTACTTAACTGTCTTGGGTAAATAATTCCACTGCTTATTTAACAAAGCAATATACTTAAAGTAAGGGTAACAAGAACATACAAATATATAAATGGAAATACAGGCAGCCAAAAATATTAATGCATCAGAATACAACACAATATCATTATACAAACACTTATCAATATATTAAAACTTAAATGGATAGATGGGTATGCACATTATGGTCTAGCCAGGAAATCAACTATGTTATTGAACAATAACAGGGACCACAGACTTAACTCCACAACATGTCCACACCAGCCAGTTCCACCCATGCGACTGCATTGCAACAAGGATATGTACGACCGTAAGAGGGACAATGCAATTTGGACAATAAAGAGCAGGGCGGCGCTCCATTAAGTGACCGTGAGTTAAACGGGTATGGCCAAGACGTAACCTAACCAGAGCCGTTTCCCACCGTCGGTACTCTTGAGAGTACGCATTTTGATACCAATAACAGAAGACCAACAACGCTGCCAACGGGCAAGGATGGAGGCATGAATAACTGGGTAAAAGTTGGAATAAGGAACACCTTTATGGGAGATGGGACAAGTGCGGATAGCGTCCTTAGCGGCAGTATCCGCACGCTCATTTAAAGAGACACCAACATGGCTGGGAACCCAGCAAAACGCAACCGACTTAAATTAATTTACTGGAGACAAGAAACAGTCAGTGTTGAATCTCGATGACCACAGGGTGGACTGGATTAAAAGACCCTAAAGCCATGAGGGCACTACGAGAGTCAACTACTACCACGAAGGAGGACTTCCCCTGAGAAAGCAGGAGATGAAGAGCATAGAGAATAGCATAGAGTTCTGCTGTGAAGATGCTAGCCTCCGGAGGAAGACGACGCATATAAGTGTGGTCAGGAAAAACAACAGAGTAGCCCACACCGTCAGCAGACTTTGACCTGTCGGTGAAGATGGGAACGGAGTGGGAGTGAGAAGAAAAGTGCTCAAGGAAGAGGCGTTTCAGAACTGTAGAAGGGGTAAAAGCTTTAGTGATGCGGGTCAGAGAAGTACAAAATTTGGGAAGGGGAACCCTCCACGGGGGCAAGGAGGGAACAATTTGAGGAGAAACATTAGTAAGACGAACCGAAAGAGAATCTTGTAAGAGAGACAAACGGACAGAAAGAGGAAGGTGGTGAAGAGGAACAGGAACTACAGGAGGGGGTAAAAGTCAAAGCACAATAGAGGCGAGAGTGAGGATGCTGTAAGGATCGCGCTAGATAGCGAAGATTGTAGCAATCACGGCGATCCTGGAGAGACAGAAAGCCAGTGTCAGCGTACAAACTGAGGGTAGGAGTGGAACGAAAAGCACCAGAGCTGAGGCGCAACCCAGTATGGTGCAAAGGATCAAGACGGCGAAGAGTAGAAGGAGAAGCAGAAGAGTATGCAGGGCAACCATAATGGAGCTTAGACAGTACGAGAGAGGAATGCAAATAGAGGAGCGTGCGCCTATCCGCTCCCAAGAAGTATGGGACAAAACCTTAAGTAGGTTAAGGGCCTTAGAGCATTCCACATGGAGGTAAGAGACATGGGGCGACCAAGACAAACGAGTGTCAAAGAATAACCCCAAAAGCTTCGCGGAATCTTTTGTTATGATCTCAGCCTGCAGGAGAAACGAGTCTCACCCTTTGAGAGTTATTCAGCAAGCCTGACCTAACTGGAAGGTGCAGGAATTATAGAGGCGATAACACGGATGTAAAATAGTGTGTTGAATTTGTGTAGGAGTTTGAGAATATGGGCAGTGAACTAGAAAACAGATAAATGACTTGTTGGGAGATGTGGACAAGCTACTGGAGGCGTGAGGCTCGCTTGTGGAGGGCGATGACCTCACTTGAGGCCGAACATCGCAGGGGGAAAGCCGCGCTTCGTTGAACTCCCGCCAGAAGGGACCCCTAGCGATATTATCTCCAAGAGAAGAGAAGGTGCAGACGTTCCAGCTGTTGAGTCGAGCTGAGGACGTGTGGTCTCAAGTCCTGGACGGCGAGGAGAGAGTATTAAGCCGCCCAGTGACAGTTTTGTGGGCTGTGACAAGCGCCCTGGTCAGACATTGTCAGAGGGAGAAGCGCCCTCGACCAGATAATCTGTGGTAAGCCCGATTTAAGCCAGTTCATAGTGTTTGCTTGTAGTTGGTCGTGTGCCCAGCGACAGTAGCAATGTTTATTTACAAGTTAGAAATGTTTTGGTATGGCAGAAAACCTAAAATAAGAGAGTGAAGTGGGAGGAGCGCGGAGCGACGTCCGTCTGCTCTGAGCGCTGGCGGGCAACTGAAGGAGCCCGGCTCCTGAGGGAGGAGGCCCCTCCCAGCGTGAGTGAGGCTCGCCCAGCGAGGTGGCGCATGGACTCGCCCACGGGGGAGTCCACTCTCATTAAATGTAGAGGACAGATAGAGATTGGAGACAAAGATGTTGTATGATTAATTTTGTTTATGTGTTAAAAAGGGAAACAATTTATTGGAATGCAAATGGGTTGCAGGTTTGTCCTTTGGGGAAGAAGTTGCTGAGGACTTGGAAGCCAGCACAGAGGGAGTGGTTGATGAGACTCCAAGGCAGGGGAGGAGAGGACCCCGAGCTATGAAGAAGCAGTGAGGAGGAGTGTCACGTGCTTCTGCAGAGGTGGTGAAGTGCCACAGTTATTCGAGGAAATTTATGGTGCAGCAGCCAGGAGAGCTGTGGATGACCCTAGTAGGAGTTGGGAGGCACCATAGTTGTTCAAGGAATCTTCATGGTAGCAGCCTGGAGGAGCTGCAGAGGATCCTGGTGTTTAAGCCCTGAGGAACCTGAAGTTGTCAGGGTAGTGAAATAGTTCTAACTGATCACTTGTATGGAGGTGAGAGTGTTTGTCATTAGCGTGAACGACGCAGTGAGAGGTGAGTGATCGTTTGCCATTTATGTGCCAAGAAGTGTATATTGAAGTTTAGAGTCACAGACGTAGGCAGGAGTACCTACAGATATTCTAAGACTGATAGAATGATCGATTGATTCGTTGTGTGGCACGGATCATTTATACTGATATATATATATGTAATTGCATTCAAATGCTGATTTGCCTTATATGTGTTTATAGGTATATATATATGTATACATTCTCTTGATGGTAGTGTAACATTATATTGTAAGACTTAATCTACTTGAGGAGGTTGATAACATTAGGTAATACCAAGAGATAGGATACCACTTAGCAAGCTGAGGATAGAGTTCTGATGGTGTTGGAGTGCAACCTGATTATAATAGTACAGAGTATAGGATTCATCATTATTATTATATGTATGCGTGTATTGTTATGTACTTCGTCCAGTAAATGTATTCAAATTTGCTGGTGTTTGCACTTGTCCCAGTGAGGCTTCCCAGGAAATAGTAAAGAAGGAGAGAGAGAGAGAGCAAGAAACAGGAACCACTGCTGTGGACAGGGTAAGACAGAAGTCTAGTAAGATAAAGGGGATTGAGGAGGTCATATTCCATAAGGAGAGAGTGGGGAGTCACAGCGGCTCGAGTGGGTGTGTGCACGTGACAACAAGGCTGCGTGTTGGAGCCGCATCCCCTAAACGTGTGACGTTGAGCCCCTCTCCAAGGCCACAAGTGCCTAGTGTGATCTCCTAGTGAAATATGAGCATTTGTCGAGTTGTGGGTTGGGTGGTCGTCAGCGGTAACACCACCAAATCCACCACCGCGACAAAATTGGGGGCCTGTCCGGGAGAGTGAACTGACACACCCACACCCTGTCCAAGAGTGGATTTGTACACCCTTGCTGAAATAGATAAACTGTGTGACCGCAGGTGTATATTCTCTCTCTTGGGAAGACTCACAGGACAAGATGGATAAGGTGCAAGCATTTGTGGAATCAGGCAAGCCTGAGGACTTGGAAGGTTGCACGAGGGATCAATTGAAAACAAATAGCAGAAAAATGTGGCTTTAGGTTGAAAGCATCTAAAGTGGCTGGGATGAAGGATGAGATCCTTAGGCAGTTAAGAGCCAAAAGCGAAGCGGCAGAGCTAGGAGCCCAGAGAGGAGCTGAAAGTGGAAAGGAGGATGATGGGCTGGATGAAGTGAGATCCCAGGGATCGAGTAGGAGCAGCAAGAGTAGCCGCAGTAGCAGGAGTAGCCGGAATAGGAGCTTGGAGAGATTCCAGTTAGAGCTCCAGATGCAGCGAGAGGACAAGGAGAGACAGTTCCAGCTGGAAAAGATGAAATTAGAACTCCAGATGAAAAGAGAAAACCAGAATAAGGGAACTGGAGTTGGAACAGGAGAAGAAAAAGAGAAAGCAAGATAAGGTGGAAAAAGAAAAAGAGAAAACCAGAATAAGGGAACTGGAGTTGGAACTAGAGGTGGAAAAAGAAAAGGAGAGAACAAAACAAATGGAAATAGAAGCGAATAGAACCTTGGCTGAGCAAAGGATCGAACATGGGTTGCCAGAGAGCACCACCCAGGTATCACGCTCACCAGATGTTAGGGTTAGGGAGAAGGACATTCCCTTGTTTGTTCCAGAAGAGGCAGAGAGCTTTTTCGAGCACTTTGAGAAGGTGGCCAGCATCAAGGAATGGCCACAGGAGGAATGGGCCCAGCTGGTCCAGTTAAGATTGACCGGTGCAGCCAGGGAGGCTTACACCCAATTGTCTCTAGAAGAGTGCCAGGATTATGCCACAGTAAAGAGCAGCATATTGCGCTCGTTCCAGTTAACCCCAGAAGCTTATAGGAAGCGTTTCAGAGAGATGATCAAAGTTGGAGCATGTACGTTTGCTGAGACAGCAAGGGATCTGGAGAGACGATTCCAGAAGTGGATTGAAGCTGCTGGAGTTGGATCTTACGCTGACCTGAAGCAATTGATGGTCATGGAGAAGTTCTTGGAGATGATGCATCCCGAAACAAAGTTCAAGATCCAAGAAGCAGGGATAAAGGAGGTGAGAGATGCCGCAGATAGGGCGGATATGATTACGGAAGCATATAAGAGCTTGAGGGAGAACAGAGTGAAGAATGAGGTGAGACGCAGCAATGGCAGATCCAGTGGAGCCTGGGGAGGAAGAAATTACGAAAGACCCAGAAGAGTCTGGGGTGAGAAGAATTTTGATAAATGGGCAGATAAACGTAAGTACCCTAAAACTCAGAAGAGTAGGTCGCGCACTTCGTCTGAAAGTGAAGATGAAGGAGCTAAACGAGAGACAAATCATTATCCAGGAAATCAAGAGTCCAGTAAAGCCCCACAGAGTGCAAGTAGTGTACCTGGCCCGAGGAACTCTCATGCGAGTCAGAACCACTCTGGTACATATAGAAGATACTTTTCCCAGGTGAGATGTTACAACTGTAACGGATTGGGTCACGTGATGCGAGATTGTCGGCAGGGCAAGAGAATTGTGACCCTGGCCATGTGTGACCCCCGAAGTAAATATACTAATGTGTTCCAAGACAAACCACAGATGGTGAACTTAGTGAACGAGAGGTATAGGCCGTTCATAAGTAAAGGTTGGATCAGTATAGGAGGCCAACCTGAGGTAGAAGTTGGTATCTTAAGAGATACCGGAGCTAATCAGAGCGTGATTGCGAGAAGCCTGATTGGGAATGATCGACGTTAGCTGGCAGGAGAAAGATGAAAGTATATGGGTTATTGTCTGAGAGTGACATGCCCGTTTGTACTGTCCAGCTAAGGTCGGAATATGTGTCGGCGGAGGTGATGTTGGGAGTGTGCCCCGACATACCTGTTCCAGGAGTCCAAATGATCCTGGGGAATGACTTGGGCGGGACAAAGGTGTTGCCAAGAGTCATAGCGGAGACTGTGCCAGAGGAGTGCCCAGAAGGCCACGGCACGGGTGGGACACCTGAGAGTGTGAACCTGACTGACATCCGAGGAGATGAGTCAGGAGACCGCCAAGCCATTGAGTACCCTGTCTCGGTAGTGATGAAGGCAGAGGTAGCCGACGAGGAAGACGCTGGAGAAGATGAGACAGTGTCTATTCAGCCGGTAGAAGATATCGACGTAGATATAGCGTGGCTGTTTGATGAAGGTCCAGCTCAGGAAGATGAAGTCTCGGTGAGGCCAAAAGTGAAGATGGCCCAGCCAAAGAAAAATCATGTGAAGAGAGCGAACCTGAGTAGACCCCAGCCTGCTGAAATTAAGGGTCGGAAGGTGAATGCAACTGTGCTGAGCAGAAGTGAGGAAGGATGTGGACATACTGAGGACGGGAGTAGAGCGTCAAGTTGTCCACGAGCACAGAGGCATTTGGATAGTAGAGTTAAGTTGTTTGAGATGTCAGGAGTTGACATGTTTCACAGAAAACGCGGAGGAGAGATAGTGAAGAAGAGTAATAGCCGAGAAAATGGAAGGAGAAGAGACAGTATGTGTGGAGAGATGCTTACGAGCACTCTAGGAGAGGTAAAGCAACATGTACAGTCGAGTGCTGTTGGATGTAGTACAGGGCTCGGAGAAACTTTAGGGAACAAAGAAGAGTTGAAGGAGAAGAAATGGAGTTGTATAGAGGCGAGAAGTGTGGAAGAAGAGGATGATGATACAAGCATGGAGGAGTAGAAGAAAGCCGAGGACTCGATGGAAGTCAAACAGGATGAGGTCTCGGATAAATGAGGAGACGAAAGGGAGGATCGTCGGTGAAGACGAGGGAGTGAAGTATGATGGCAGGAGACGAAAGTATAATGGCAGTATATGGAAGTGTGAAGACGACAGAGGAGGTACAGACAGTAGATGTCTGACTCTGGACGTGAAGAGAAGAAGACAAGGAAACGGAGGGTGGAAACAATAAGTAGAGTTGACCGATGGAGTGCAGGCGTCCAAGGAGGACAGCCTAGCCAAGAGGTGTCAGGGAAGTCAAATCGTTTGTGAGAAGATCATGTTTCGGGCGAGTTGTGAGCCAGATGTTGCAAGGTGCAATGAAGTAGTTGTAGACTCTGAGAGTACGTAAGCAGATCAACCGGTCGAACCAATCGGTTGGAGAACGAGACAGTGTGGTGGCGGATGTATTATCCCGAGCTTTGCCACTGGAATAACTCTCAAAAATAAGGGGAGGGGAGTGTTATGATCTCAGCCTGCAGGAGAAACGAGTCTCACCCTTTGAGAGTTATTCAGCAAGCCTGACCTAACTGGAAGGTCCAGGAATTATAGAGGCGATAACACAGATGTAAAATAGTGTGTTGAATTTATATAAAAGTTTGAGATTATGGGCAATGAACTAGAAAACAGATAAATGACTTGTTGGGAGATGTGGACAAGTTACTGGAGGCGTGAGGCTCGCTTGTGGAGGGCGATGACCTCACTTGAGGCCGACATCGCAGGGGGAAAGCCGCGCTTCGTGAGCTCCCGCCAGAAGGGACCCCTAGCGATATTATCTCCAAGAGAAGAGAAGGTGCAGACGTTCCAGCTGTTGAGTCGAGCTGAGGACGTGTGGTCTCAAGTCCTGGACGGCGAGGAGAGAGTATTAAGCCGCCCAGTGACAGTTTTGTGGGCTGTGACAAGCGCCCTGGTCAGACGTTGTCAGAGGGAGAAGCGCCCTCGACCAGATAATCTGTGGTAAGCCCGATTTAAGCCAGTTCATAGTGTTTGCTTGTAGTTGGTCGTGTGCCCAGCGACAGTAGCGATGTTTATTTTCAAGTTAGAAATGTTTTGGTATGGCAGAAAGCCTAAAATAAGAGAGTGAAGTGGGAGGAGCGCGGAGCGACGTCCGTCTTCTCTGAGCGCTGGCGGGCAACTGAAGGAGCCCGGCTCCTGAGGGAGGGGGCCCTCCGCGTGAGTGAGGCTCGCCCAGCGAGGTGGCGCATGGACTCGCCCACGGGGGAGTCCACTCTCATTAAATGTAGAGGACAGATAGAGATTGGAGACAAAGATGTTGTATGATTAATTTTGTTTATGTGTTAAAAAGGGAAACAATTTATTGGAATGCAAATGGGTTGCAGGTTTGTCCTTTGGGGAAGAAGTTGCTGAGGACTTGGAAGCCAGCACAGAGGGAGTGGTTGATGAGACTCCAAGGCAGGGGAGGAGAGGACCCGAGCTATGAAGAAGCAGTGAGGAGGAGTGTCACGTGCTTCTGCAGAGGTGGTGAAGTGCCACAGTTATTCGAGGAAATTTATGGTGCAGCAGCCAGGAGAGCTGTGGATGACCCTAGTAGGAGTAGGGAGGCACCATAGTTGTTCAAGGAATCTTCATGGTAGCAGCCTGGAGGAGCTGCAGAGGATCCGGTGTTTAAGCCCTGAGAACCTGAAGTGGTGAGTGTGAACAGGGTAGTGAAATAGTAAACTGATCACTTGTATGGAGGTGAGAGTGTTGTCATTAGCGTGAACGACGCAATGAGAGGTGAGTGATCGTTTGCCATTTATGTGCCAAGAAGTGTATATTAAGTTTAGAGTTACAGACGTAGGCAGGA
>WNGS01163947.1:18912-44613 GCA_020271785.1 Procambarus virginalis
ACGTGCTGGTACGTGAGGCCCACTCACTACCACCACGTGCTGGTACGTGAGGCCCACTCACTACCACGTGCTGGGACGTGCGGCCCCTCACTACCAACTAAATATAGGTATATATGTGTGTATATGTATAGATATATATATATATATATAGATATATATATCGATATATATATAGCTATATATATATATATATATATATATATAAAAATTAACGGAATACGATTCACTCCTAAAGACAATAACTATGAAAGTGTTAAACCTCTCCCTGCAAGATGACCAGTGGACCAAGCAACGCTCCCAGTTAGACTCGGGGGTATAGGTATTCGCAAGGCGACACAGTTAGCATTGCCGGCATTCTTATCCTCGACCAGTGCTACAAGTGAATTAGTGAAGGAAATACTACCAGAATACCTAAGGAACTCCATTGGGATTCGTGATCCCAAATTTGTGGAAGGAGCTGGTCGGTGGGACACACTCGCCAATTCACACACCCGACCAACTTGTCCAAACGACGGTAAACAGGCCAAATGGGATAGCCCCATAGTGGAGAACATCGCCAAAGCATTGCTGGACGTAGCTTCTCAGAAGGACAGAGCGCGTCTCCTAGCTGTGCAAGCCCCCCATGCTGGGGACTTCCTGTTGGCAGTCCCTAATTCCGCCTTGGGCACCCGCCTGGATCATCGGGCCTAAGTATTGGTGTTGCTCTGCGCCTTGCCGCCCCTATCTCCACCGAGCACCGGTGTATTTGCGGCCAGGCACGGGCAGACCAATACGGCAGCCATGGTCTCATCTGTCGTAAGACACAGGGAAAGATTGCCAGACACGAGGCAGTCAATGACATCATCAAGAGAAGTTTGGCTACAGCTGGGTGTCCAGCACAAAGGGAACCCCAGTTGTGCAGACCTGACAACAGCCAAAAACGCCCAGATGGAGTCACCCTGCAGCCATGGAGGGAAGGTAAACAGGTCGTATGGGATTACACCTGTGCATCTACATTGGCTGATACCTATTTACGTTACAGCTCAGCGGAGGGAGGTGGGGCAGCCACCTTCAGGGAGACCCAGAAAATCCACAAGTACAGAGACCTAGAACGTTGTTACAGGTTCGTGCCGATAGGCTCAGAGACTCTGGGCGCCTGGGGTAAATGTGCACTCAAGTTTTTAAAGGAGGTTGGTGAGGAACTCATTGGGAAAACTAGAGACCCACGAGCAGCCAGTTTCCTGTTCCAGCGCCTCAGTGTCGCAGTGCAGAGGGGAAATGCGTGCTGTATCCTGGGTACGCACCCAACCTCCGAGGAGCTGGACGAGGTCTTCGAACGCTGATTGTTTAATTGTTATATATTTGTGTGTGTGTGTGTGTGTTCTCTGTAAACTGTAGCATTGCAATAAAATAAAGCAAAATACAAAAAAATAATAGGGGTGGTAGGAGAAGAAAAGAATTAAGTATTCGGTGAGAATCCACAAGATCTTCTCTGAATGCTCTTTGTTTTCTTCTTCGAGGATGTGGGTCCCTGCAATTGCACCAGAGGTGGTACCCCTAATATATATATATATATATATATATATATATATATATATATATATATATATATATATATATATATAGAGAGAGAGAGAGAGAGAGAGAGAAAAATATATAATGTTCCCCCTTATATTTCTCCCACGCCAGTTGTAAGAGTCATATCTACTTTACCCGAACGTTCTCTGCCTTCCAGAGAACAATTTGACATATGTGGGAGCATGAGGTGTTCTCGCATAGGAGAGAAATTAACTAAAGAAGAGTGTTTTGGCCAGTGGCTTAGGCCCTTTTGGACGCCAAGATGGCGCCGACTCCTACGTTTTTGCGCCAAAATGTTATGACGTCAGTGGCATCAGATTGGCCAAGAACGGTGCGTGGTACAGGGAGCCAATGAGAAACGCCCCTGGCAAGTGTGACATCACGAGTGGAGGTAGGTCGAGGCCGTGCGCCCCTGTGGCACCAGGATACGACACGTCGTCAAGGACGGACGTGCGATAGGGGGATCCTATCAACCTGATAGTATTCGCTCCTGTCGGTGAATATACGCATCACCAGTGGTCTGCGAGCATCCTGTGAGGTCTTCCTGAAATCCGTGAGGCGGATAGAAGAAGGAATTGACGGGAAACGAGCAACAAGTGCTCCAGTGACAGGTGCTTAGCAAGAGTGAAGCCTGGGCAGTGACGTCAGGGACGACTGTACAGTTTCACCAGTCGGGTGATGATGTAGCGGCTGGGCCAGTTCACCGTGAGGAAGAAGAAGAACAAACTAGCTGGGAATACGAACGACTGCAGCCGGGAGTAAGGACTGCAGACGTAGTTGTGAGGAGGAGGCGACAGCCAAGAGACCGACTCCAACCCTTCAAGAGGTTGTGGAGGAGCACGGAGCCTGCAGAGAGAAGCAGTACGGAGAAGACGCGCTTTTTGGGTGTTGGTTGAGGTCCTGGGAAGAGCATCAGTGTGTGTGGGGGTGTTCCCTACAGCAAATCGTGAGCCGGGACCAGGAGCTTCAATTCAACCCTCAACAGAGGACGAGTCCACATCATTTATGGTGAAGTAGGTAATTCAGTTTTCCCTCCCATTCCCCTTTAGTTAGTGATTAGCCAGAGTATCTTCTATGTCATGAGCAGGGCTCACCAATGTCTATGTTTCTAGTAAGACACAGTTGTGAACGGAGATGCTATATACGAGTCATAGATATTATATATTGTGTGTTGCACCTGTGGTTTGATGAAGAGATTACTGTGTATTACTGATAACATTTATATTTACATGTCATTTATATTATAAGTTCGTGCCAGAGGTTATATATAAATATACAATTTAATAGTGTAAGGCTGTGTGCCTAGAGTTACCTCGTTATTATATTGATAAAGTGAACTATATATACTGGAGTAATTAAATAAATATTCATATGTCTAGTGGTTAACTGTGATTATGCCAGTGTTGTGATATACTGTGAATACGAAGGAATAATAGGCGCCTCACGCCAATAGTGTGAGTATAGTGAGGAAGTGAGCAGTGTGAGGAACAGTAGGAGTGTGAGTGGGCGTGCATCTCGCGAGTTGCCAAACGTTCGATAACACTGCATGTGGAGCGTGGGAACGCACGTCAACTGGGAGCGTTGCCATTCCCGGAGTGTTCCAGAATTGTGAAGAGGCTGAGAGAAGGCTGCTCATTTATTCCTTTGCCATGTTGTTGATGCAGAGTTATGATTCTTTGATCTTTTAAGTAAACTACAAAACCACCGCCATGTTTGTGTCAACCCTCCATTACCTTGTTGCTATTGAGACTATCTAAGAGTGAGTGATTTAAACATGTACTTACCTGTTACCAAGTTGATTAGTATTCCCTGGGGCCACTACTATATTGCTACTATTCCACTGAGGTGTTACTGGACACGGTAAACACAGTTGGCGACCTATAGTGAGCGGTAGAGCCCTCTTTCGGGGCGGGCACATGATCAAGTGAAGTGATCGTGTTCTCACTCGTCTTTAGGCTACGAGGCCAGCCGGAGACAGACTGAGAGACTCTCCTGGTGAACAGTGGCACCGTGAGGATCGAGTGCAGACCCGTGGGGACTACAGTAAGTAACGTTTATCACTATTAATACTTGGTGGTGACTGGCTAGAGCAGGGGTGGGCAACCTCTGGCATGCGTGCCAAACTTGGCATGCCGATGACTTTCTCTGGCACGCAAGAGCATTCTGGAATTATGTAAAATAAAGAAAACCCTCTAATTTTCATAAAAGGAAAAAAATCCTCTGAAGATTTTTATTATGTTCATTGTCTCGTCACAACAGATGGTGCCCCAAACATGACTGGTGAGAAGGCAGGATTTGTAAATCTGTTTGCAAAAAGTGTGGTCATCCACTGATTGGCTTCCATTGCATCATACATGAGGAGGCTTTATGTGCAAAAGCTGGCCTAAAGGAACTGCAAGAAGTGATGCAAACAGTTACCAAGGTTGTTAATTACATTTGTGGTCGGCCTTTAAATATAAGACAATTTCAAACTCTACTGGATGAGGTAGAATCTGTGTATAAAGGACTGAAAATGTACAACCATGTTCGTTGGCTTAGCAGAGGCTTGATTCTGAAACGATTTATTGAATGCTTAGATGAGATAAAGCTCTATTGAACGACCAACAAGTGTCATACCATGAATTTTCTGACATTGTGTGGGTGTAAACTGATGTTTTTTGCAGATTTTTGTGAACATTTAAATGAATTGAATATTAAGTTACAGGGCTCTGGTAAGACACTTGATGTTATGTTTTGTTACATAAAAGCTTTTGAAATGAAGCTTAAAGTTTTTAAGAGGGATGTAGATAATGAGAGATTTAGATACTTTCCAAACCTAAATAGGTACATCAGTGATCTAAAAGATGACAGAACAGACCACCACAAAATCTTCAAAGCTGTTTGTAAACATTATCGAG
Source organism: Procambarus virginalis (assembly GCA_020271785.1). NCBI lineage: Eukaryota > Metazoa > Arthropoda > Malacostraca > Decapoda > Cambaridae > Procambarus > Procambarus virginalis. The sequence continues at coordinate 23,367 of WNGS01163947.1, forward strand.
TCAACAGTTTGGCAGTTCTCTACAAGATTTGCCAATTCAGAGAACTGGAAGACACAGTAAAGTTCATCAAGTTTCCAGACAGCATCAAAATGCATGAACTAAACTTGTAAATGTTTTCATGGATAGACATGGATGATTTTGAGATGCAGTTGATTAAATTTCAGAGTAGCTCAATTTGGAAGCAGAAATTTGTTGACCTTAGAGTTGACTTGGAAAATATTGAAAGAGAGAGATTAGAGATGAAAATAACAAAGAGAAATGCGGAAAACGAAGTATTAAGACTTGGAATACTATTCCAGAATATTATGTCTGTTTAAAAAACCTTGCAACAGCATTGCTAACCATGTTTTCGTCTACATATGCTTGCGAATCTTTGTTCTCAATTATGAACTTTGTTAAGTCTCGTAACAGGAGTAGCATGACAGATGAAACTAGCGCTGCATGCATATCTCTCAATGTTACTAAATATAAACCCGATGTAAAATCTCTGTCATCAGTTATGGAGCAGCAGAAGTCTCACTGACAGTATATAAAAGGAGTCAACAAGTTTTTTATCTGTTGTATTCTATTAAAGTCACAAAAGCTTAAAGGCTGTTGAAATGTACTTCTGAAGGTTAAATAAACTTTTTTTTTCTGTTTTTTTTATACTATGTTTTACTGCACTGAGGTAATTATTATTTTTCGTTTAAAAAGTTCTTAAGAGATACCAAATATGTTCTAAAAAAAATGGTTGGCACGTGGAAAAAGTTTGTGTCAGAGACTTGGCTGATTTTGGCACGCACTCAGAAGGTTGCCCACCCTGGGCTAGAGAGAGAGACACCCCGACATTGGCGACCTTGCTAGGATGACATTACGATTGTGGTGCTTGATAGTGGCCAAAAGGTATTAGGTACAGGTAACAGGTATTCACTCATAGCACAAGTATGGAGGACGAGAAGGTAGAAAGGTTTATTGACACCAGGAATGAACAGGTGTTGGAGGATTGCACCAAGGAGCAGCTGCAGTTAATAGCTGACCACTTTGGAATCCAGTTGAGATCCTCCAAAGTGGGAGAAAGGAGGCTTGAGATTGTGGCACAGCTGAAGACCCGAGATGAGGCATCAAGGGAGGAACGGTCACAGACAACTGCCAGTGCAAGGGAGAATTTAAGCATTGGTGGAAGCAGTAGGGGATCCAGCGACAGCCGGTGCAGCGTCAAGCTGGAGATGACGAAGCTGCAGCTGGAGGCACAGCTGCGCAGGGAAGAGCGTTAGCACGAAGCACAGCTGAAGCGTGAAGAGCGAGAAGCACAGCTGAAGCGTGAAGAACGAGAAGCACAGCTGAAGCGTGAAGAACGAGAAGAACAGCTGAAGCGTGAAGAACGAGAAGAACAGCTGAAGTGTGAAGAACGAGAAGCACAGCTGAGACAGGAGGAGCGCGAGCTGGAAGCCAAGCTGAAGCTGCAAGAGATTGAAGCCAACAGAGAGGTTGACCTGAAGCGGGCTGAACTAGGGCTAGCCCCACCCACACCCCCCCACAGCAGGAGGACTGCCGGGTACGAGATCGCGATTTACCGGTCTTTGTGCCTAATGAAGCTGAGGGCTTCTTTGACCATTTCGGGAGGGTAGCTACTTTGAAGAAGTGGCCAAGAACAGAGTGGGCGAAGCTGGTCCAGGGTAGGCTCACAGGTGAAGCTCGCGAGGCTTACAACATGCTTGACCTCGAGGAATGCACCAATTATGATGCAGTGAAGAGCATCGTGCTTCACTCGTTTAAACGTGCTTTAAACTTCTTAAACGTGCTTCACTCGTTTAAGCTGACTCCAGAGTGTTACATGAAAAGGTTCCGAAAATGTACTCGTTCGCCAGGTAAATCTTATGCAGAGACGGCGAGGGACATGGAAAGAAGATTCCTGAATTGGTTGAAAGCTGAAGGAGCTAAGTCAGCTGAGGCCATCAAACAGCTAATGGTCATGGAAGAATTTATGTCCGTGCTCTCTCCTGAGATCAGGATTAGAGTCAAGGAGGTAGACATAAAAGACCTGAGGGCTGCTGCTGACAGAGCCGACATGTTGGAGGAAGCCTTGCGACCACGCAGAGATGGACCGCACAGGCCGCCGGTGTACTCTGGCTATGGGAGTGGTTTTAGGAAGACAGACGGATGGAGGACAGGAACGAGTTCTCCCAGGTCCCACCACTCGAGTGGAGACGGTAGGGGACTGAGAAGTTCTGTGGAACCATTCAAGAAACCCCTAGCTGAGAGTGCCGGATCTGTTGTTGTGCCGAGGAACGCTATGAGGGAAACGACGGAAGGCGCGAGGAAGACCCACGGAGCGACGGTCTCTGGAGGCGTTGCCAGGGCGAGCGGTGGTGGAAGGTCACCGCCAAGAAGGGTCCGCTGCTACAACTGTGGAGGATATGGACATTTCGCGTGGGACTGCAAACGCCCTAAGCAGCGTGGGAACGTTGCTTTCGTTAGGATGGAGGACCAAGTGGCCAAGAACGTGCGGGGTGAGTCTGTACCAAGTGTGGAGAAGAAAATTCACCCGTTCGTGTGTGAGGGGACGGTAAGGATGGGGGAGGCAGACCCCGTTCCTGTGAAAATATTGAGGGACACCGGGGCTGATTTTACCCTGGTGAGTAGAACCCTGTTCCCCGAGGGTTATGAGAATACCAGTGTAGGGGTGGCTGTTGTGACCACTGTGGGAAGCCCAGTGAGGATGCCCCTGCACAAGGCAACAATGGATTCTGATTATGGCTGTCAGACCCTAGTGGTAGGGGTCTGCGCCTCAATGCCCAAGATGGAGGCGCAAGTCATCCTTGGGAATGACGCCTGTGAAGGATGTGTTCTTCCTAACCTCGTGAAGGGCGAGGAGTGCTTGGAGCACTACAGAGAGAAAGGCGGAGTATTAGACGCCTGTGGGAACGGGAAGGAAATCGCCGAGGTGGCGTTCCCTGTATGCGCTGTGATCCCAAGGCGGAGCAACGAGCACGGAGTGAGTGGATCTGGTGGGGCTGAAGAAGAGACGTCTGACAGCCTGGGGGTCGATCACCTCTTCGTGGAACTCGGAGAACAGGTGGAGGGCAAAGGCAACCCGGATGGTGAGCTACAGGTGACCCTCGCCAGTTCTCTTGAGGTGGACCCCTTTCGTCTGGGGGAGTTACAGCAGGTGGAGTTCCCAGAGTTGATTCGGGATGCCAAAGGAGGACGTGCTGGTCCTGAGAGTGCCACACATTTTTATCTGCAAGATGGGATGCTGATGAGACAATGGAGGCCGAAGAGGAATCACTAGGTATGAGGCACCAGGTAGTGTTGCCGGCCCAGTGCAGAGCGGCAGTGCTGGATCTGTCGCACTCTGTGGATTCTGCAGGTCACCTGGGAGTGACCAAGACTCTACGCAAGATCAGGGATCATTTCTACTGGCCGGGTATGCACGCCGATGTGAGGCGTCACTGTAAGACTTGCTTACCTTGCCAAAGAGCAGGAAAGAGTGTACCGGCGATACCAAAGGCCCCGTTAGTCCCTGTTCCTGCATTTGGGCCAGCGTTTGAACGCCTGTTGGTCGACGGGGTAGGACCGTTGCCACGGACGAGAAAGGGAAACACTTACCTGATGACCATCATGTGTGCGGTGACAAGATTCCCGGAAGCAGTCCCAATGCGATGCTTAATATCAAAAGGTGTAGCTGGGCAGTTGCAGCGTTTTTTCTCTTGGGTGGGAATGCCCAGGGAAATCCAGACGGACTGTGGGAGCGTATTCCAGTCCAAGTGGTTTAGACAGACAGTGTCGAATTGGGGAGTAACTCAGATTCGGTCGTCGCCCTACCGACCGCAGTCGCAAGGGGCGATCGAAAGGTTTCACTCCACACTGAAAACCATTCTGAGAGTGTTCTGTGCGGAACAAGGAGCCGAGTGGGATGAGGCAGTGTACCCTGCATTGTTTGCTATACGGAACGCTGTAGTGGAGTCACTGGGTTTCTCACCGTTCCAACTGGTATATGGACATGAGGTATGGAGTCCTCTATCCATGCTGAGAGAGCAATGGGCGCCAGGAGTGACCGTGGGAACGGTCAGCGAATATGTGCAGAAATTTAAGGAGCGTCTCACATTGGCGAAAGAGCTAGCAGCATTTGAAGGAGGCGCAGTAAAAGATGTCAGAGTTGTACGACAAGAAAGCTAAGCCAAGAGAGTTCCCGGTTGGGTCCCAGGTTATGGTGTTACTGCCAGGGAAGAGCCGTGTGACCGAGTCGCGATTTGAGGGACCGTATAAGGTGCTAAGACGATTGGGTCCAGTAAGCTATGAAGTCAGCAAGCCGGACAGACCCCGCAAGACACAGGTGTGTCATGTTGACCGTTTGAAGCCTTTCTTCCCTGAAGAAGGAGGAGCCGCCGTGCAGGACGGAACAATGCCACGAAAACTACAGCAGAAAGTGGTTTTATGCGTGCAGGTGAATCAAGAGATTCCAGCAGAGGAAGGAAAATGGTTCAGGGCGGACAGCACCCATCTCTCCAATGCAGAGAGTTTGGAGAATATCGGAGTCAAGCTTCAACACCTGGAAGGAAGACAGAGAGCAGATCTGACGGACCTGTTGAGAGAGAATCTCTTTTTACCGACGTGCCCCGACGCCACAAGAGTGTGACGCACGAGGTAGAGGTGAGGGACGCCAGGCCCATTAAACAGAATGCTTATAGGGTCAGCCGTGAGAAGCGAGAATTGATGAGGAAGGAGGTAGAATACCTTCTTGAGAATGACCTTGCCGAGCTTAGCAACAGCGAGTGGAGTTCCCCGTGTTTGCTGGTTAAGAAAAGCGACGGTACATACCGCTTTTGCACGGACTACAGGAAGGTGAACTCCATCACTGTGGCAGATTCCCACCCCATGCCCAGGGTGAGTGATTGCATCGATCAGGTGGTATTGCCAGATATGTGACCAAGGTCGACCTGCTCAAGGGGTATTACCAAATCTCGTTAACTCCCGAGGCTAGAAAGATATCAGCTTTTGTGACACCAGATGGACTGTATCAGTATAAAGTGTTGCCCTTCGGGATGAAGAACAGCGGGAGTTGTTTTCAACGTATGATGAACGAGTTGCTGAGAGGAGCCGAAGGCTGCACTGTATACATTGACGATATAGTAGTGTACTCCGACGATTAGGAGGCACACCTAGAGCGACTCAGGGAGCTGTTCAGGAGGCTGGAAGATGCTAACCTGACCGTGAACCTAGAGAGTGAGTTTGGGAAGGCCCATCTAGAATACCTAGGCTTCGTCATCGGTCAAGGAGAGGTTACCCCTGTGGACCACAAGGTATCAGCCATTAGAGAGTACCCAATACCCAGGACACGGAAGGAATTGCTGAGGTATGTTGAGATGATTGGATGCTATCGTGGTTTTTGTAAGAACTTTTCCACGATAGAGCATCCTCTGACAAAATTACTCTCTAAGAATACACGATGGAAGTGGGGAGAGGCCTGCCAGGAGTCTTTCGAGAAGATGAAGTACCTGTTGACAGAGGCCCCAGTGTTGATATCCCCCAGATTTTACAGCCAGGTTCATTCTGTATGTAGATGCCAGTGATGTAGGGATAGGAGCCAAGTTGGCCCAGGAAAGGAGCGAGGTACATAGGCCTGTCGCATTTTACTCCAAGAAATTCGTGAAGTACCAGCGTGTCTATAGTACCGTCGAAAAGGAGGCTTTGGTGTTAGTAATGACCCTAAAGCACTTCGACGTGTCCGTGGGAGGAGGAGCGAGGCCTGTTCTCGTTTTTACAGACCACAACCCTCTGACTTTCTTGTATAAGATGAGAAACTCCAACCAGAGGCTGACAAGGTGGGCATTAATACTACAAGAATACTGGTTAGAAATTAAGCACATCAGAGGGAAGGACAACGTGGTAGCGGATGCCCTTTCCCGAGTACACTAAACCGATATGACTCTTATTTTAAGAGGAGGGGTATGTGACGGTGATCCCCCCTTATATTTCTCCCACGCCAGCAGTAAGAGTAATATCTACTTTTATCGAACGTTCTCTGCCTTCAAGAGAACAATTTGACATATGTGGGAGCATGAGGTGTTCTCGCATAGGAGAGAAATTAACTAAAGAAGAGTGTTTTTGCCAGTGGCTTAGGCCCTTTTGGACGCCAAGATGGCGCCGACTCCTACGTTTTCGCGCCAAAATGTTATGACGTCAGTGGCACCAGATTGGCCAAGAATGGTGACGTGGTACAGGGAGCCAATGAGAAACGCCCCTGGCAAGTGTGACGTCTTGAGTGAAGGTAGGTCCAGGCCCGTGCGCCCCCGTGGCACCAGGAGTTAGATACGACACGTCGTCAAGGGCGGACGTGTGATAGGGGGATCCTGTCAGTCTGACAGTATTCACCCCCTCTCCGGTGAATATACGCATCACCAGTGGTCTGCGAGCATCCTGTGAGGTCTTCCTGAACTCCGTGAGGCGGACAGAAGAATTGACGGGAAACGAGCAATAAGTGCTCCAGTGACAGGTGCTTAGCAAGAATGAAGCCTGGGCAGTGACGTCAGGGACGACTGTACAGTTTCACCAGTCGGGTGATGACGTAGGGGCTGGGCCAGTTCACCGTGAAAAAGAAGAAGAACAAACTAGCTGGGAATACAAACGACTGCAGCCGGGAGTATGGACTGCAGACGTAGTTGTTAGGAGGAGGCGACAGCCAAGAGACCGACTCCAACCCTTCAAGAGGTTGTGGAGGAGCACGGAGCCTGCAGAGAGAAGCAGTACGGAGAAGACGGGCTTCTTGGGTGTTAGTTGAGGTCCTGGGAAGAGCATCAGTGTGTGTGGGGGTGTTCACTATAGCAAGTCGTGAGCCGGGACCAGGAGCTTCAATTCAACCCTCAACAGAGGACGAGTCCACATCATTTATGGTGGAAGTAGGTAATTCAGTTTTCCCTCCCATTCCCTTTAGTTAGCGATTAGCCAGAGTATCTTCTATGTCGTGAGCAGGGCTCACCAATGTCTATGTTTCTAATAAAACACAGTTGTGAAGGGAGATGCTATATACGATATATATATATATATATATATATATATATATATATATATATATATATATAAATATATATATATATAGTGTGTGATTGCACCTGTGGTTTGATGAAGAGATTACTGTGACGAGGACATTTATATTTACATGTCATTTATATTATAAGTTCGTGCCAGAGGTTTTATATATATAATATACAATTTAATAGTGTAAGGCTGTGTGCCTAGAGTTACCTCGTTATTATAAATATTGATAAAGTGAACTATATATACTGGAGTTATTAAGTAATATATTCATATGTCTAGTGGTTAACTGTGATTATGCCAGTGTTGTGATATACTGTGAATACGAAGGAATAATAGGCGCCTCACGCCAATAGTGTGAGTATAGTGAGAAAGTGAGCAGTGTGAGGAACAGTTAGGAGTGTGAGTGGGCGTGGCATCTCGCGAGTTGCCAAACATTCGATAACACTGCATGTGGAGCGTGGGAACGCACGTCAACTGGGAGTGTTGCCATTCCCGGAGTGTTCCAGAATTGTGAAGAGGCGGAAAGAAGGCTGCTCATTTATTCCTTTGCCATGTTGTTGATGCAGAGTTATGATTCTTTGATCTTTTAAGTAAACTACAAAACCACCACCGTGTTTGTGTCAACCCTCCATTACCTTGCTGCTATTGAGACTATCTAAGAGTGATTTAAACATGTACTTACCTGTTACCAAACTGATTAGTATTCCCTGGGGCCACTACTATATTACTACTATTCCATTGAGGTGTTACTGGACACAGTAAACACCAGTTGGTGACCTATAGTGAGCAGAAGAGCCCTCTGTTGGGGCGGGCACATGATCAAGTGAAGTGATTGTGTTCACACTCGTCTTTAGGTTACGAGGCCAGCTGGAGACAGACTGAGAGACTCTCCTAGTGAACAGTGGCACCGTGAGGATCGAGTGCAGACCCGTGGGGGCTACAGTAAGTAATGTTTATCACTATTAATACTTGGTGGTGACTGGCTAGAGAGAGAGACACCTCGACAATATATATATATATATATATATATATATATATATATATATATATATATTATATATATATATATATATATAAATATATATATTTATATATATATATATATATATATATATATATATATATATATATATATATATATATATGTATATATATATATATATATATATATTTATATATATATATATATATATATATATATATATATATATATATATATATATATATATATATATATATATATATATATATATAACTTTATTTGAAAATGTCATTACACAAAAAAGTTACAATATTGATTACATGCAGGGTACAAGGCTGCTTGTCACAAGTTGAAAAGCTCCTCCAGCTCCTCAGATGGCGGGCAGGAACCATGGATGCAGTGAGCATTTCCTCTCTGGATTGCCACACTGAGGCGCTGAAAAAGAAAACTGGCAGCTCTAGGGTCTCTAGTTGTTTCGATTAGCTTAGACCCTAACTCCTTCAAAAAGCTAGCAGCACTTTTACTCCAGGCACCAAGTGTCTCTGAGGCAATGGGGACAAAATTGTAGTGGTCCTCAAGGTCTCTGTATTTACGTGACTTGGGTGCTTCCCGGTGATTGGCAGCTCCTCCTGCTTGAGTAGCACTGAAGTCAACATAGGTATTGGCTAAAGTTGAGACGCAAGTGTAGTCCCACACCAACTGTCTACCATTCTTCCATGGGTTCACCGTGATTCCATCTGGCCGACCGACAGGCTCATTAGAGTTGCAGGACATTAGGTAGCGGGGCTCTCTCTCTGCTGGACAGCCGGCTGTGGTAAGGCTTCTCTTAATTATGTCATTGACCTCGCCGTGTCTTGCATGCCATACTCCTGTCCTTTGGCAGAGAAGACCATGCCGTCCGTACCTGTCGGCCTCTGCCTCGCCGCAAATACACCTGTATTCGGTGTGGATTAGGGCAGCGAGACGGAGAGCCACGGGAATTCGGAGGGCCTGTGGTGTGAGACGGGTGCCGTTTGCTGACATTGGGATTGCTAATAGGAAATCACCTGCATGGGGAGCTGCTACTGCTCTAAGTCGGGCAGTGTCATGTGGTGTTGTCGCAGCTTCTAGCAAAGTCGCAGCTTCTTGGTCGGCAATGGGGCGATCCCAGCTGGATTGCTTATGGGCTTCAGAAGGCAGTGGTTGGGGTGCTGGTCCTGCGAGAGAGACCCATTTGGTTGTGCAGTCTGTGAAGCTGGGATCATGTACCCCTGCCTGTTGAACTAGGTGCTCAGGTAGGATTTCCTTCACCAAGTTGTCAGACCCCACTGAAGAGGACAGGAACGCTGGTACAGCAATTTGTGTTGCTGTGCGCACGCCAAGGCCCCCGAGTCTGACAGGAAGGGAGGCCTGTTTCCACTGCGAGTTGCTGAGGGAAAGATTGAGGGCTTTTTCTAGTGTTGATTTCAGCAAGCTGTCGTACTCTTCTAATTTAATATTGTTGAAAGATGGCGAACATCTTAGAAAGTAGGTCAGCCTGGGGAGGGACAAGCATCTGGTGATGAGGTAAAGTGCATCATGGGCATCGATGTCTTCAATCCTCTCGTTCATTCTCTTCAGGTCAGTGATCTTCTTACCAAGGACCTCGTCGATGGCATTCCTTCCAAGAGGAGCACCTAGGAGTGTGCTGTCCTCAGGTTGGTTGTATGAATGTCAGGCAAAACAACCTTTATTTGCTCTATATGTGCTGGTTGGTGGAGGTTATTTCGCACTTGGAAGGGTTCAGGGTGAGGCCTAGACTTGCTCCTTGCTCCTGAATTATTCTTATGTCGTCCAAGAGTGCAGTCTGGGGAGCCGGCTAGAGTACCATCGTCAAAAAAACNTGTTTCTGATATATGTAAATGATCTCCTGGAGGGTATAGATTCATTTCTCTCAATGTACGCATGAGAGGATATGCAGTGACTTAATATCTAACATATTCAAAGATTTGAGTAAGGGTACCGAGTGATGTCTGGGGCCAGAGTTAGATATTGTTCTAATAGCAGCTTTGTGTTGAATAATTAGAGGACGTAAATAATTTTGTGTAGTAGAACCCCAAGCACAAATACCATAATTGAGATATGGATAGATGAGAGAGTAATAGAGCGTCACCAGGGCAGGGCGAGGTACATAATATCTGATCTTAGAAAGAATGCCAACATTTTTAGACACTTTTTTTGATATATTTAGAATGTGTCCCTGGAAATTTAGCTTATTGTCGATGAGAACATCAAGAAATTTTCCATCTACTTTGTTACTAATTTGGATATTGTTTATTCTTAGATTAATATGATGTGAGGATTTATTGCCAAATAAAATATAGAAAGTTTCGTCAATGTTAAGGGTGAATTTGTTGGCAGTTAGCCAAAGATGGACTTTATTTAGTTCAGTGTTCACTGTGACATCAAGAGCAAGAGGGTCAGGACTGGAGAAAATGAAGGTTGTGTCGTCAGAAAATAGAATTGGTTTCAGGTGTTGAGAGGCATTTGGATGGTTATTTATGTAGATAAAAAAGAGGAGAGTGCCAAGTATGCTGCCCTGAGGAACACCAATGTTGATGAATAGGGTGGGAAAATTGAATTATTCACAGAAACATACCGGAGCCTGTCAGTTAGGTAAAACTGAAGATATTGGAGGGAGTGATCTCTGACTCCATAAAGATGAAATTTAAGAAGAAGGTTTTGGTGGTTGACAGTGTCAAAAGCCTTTCGTAGGTCAACAAATAACCCAACAGGGAATTGAATTTTATCAAGTGCTGCATGTATCAAGTTAATCATACTAATAAGTGCATTGTTAGTGCTTTTTTGTGGTCTGAAGCCATATTGGCAGGAGCTAAGTATATTGTGTTTGGTTAGATAAGAGTAGAGCTGCTTGTAGATTAGTTTTTCAAATATTTTTGACAAGTTTGGCAGAATTGATATAGGTCTGAAGTTGTTGACATCACTGAGATTACCACATTTATGGACTGGGGTTACTCTCGCTTTTTTTTTTTTTAGAATATCTGGAAAGGTTTGGAGTTCAAGTGACTTGTGGTAGAGCAATGCAATGGCAGGAGCTAAAAATCTGGAGGGTTTTTGGTAAATTAGAGTTGGAATCTCCGCAAGAGCACTAGACTTAGTTTTAAGGGAAAGGATTACCTCATTAACATCAGTGGAATTAGCAGGCGCTAGATACAGAGACTGTGGATAGTTACCTGTAAGGTAGTCCTGAACATTAGTACGAGAGGATGGAATATCATTAGCACGGGAAGGGAAGGCAACTATCAGGGGGAAAGCGCCAAAGCATTATAACTAAATAGCACTGGGAAGGGAGTCAGGATAATGATTTGGGATGGGACCGGGGAGAAGGAATGGCGCCCAACCACTTGGACAGGCAGGGACTGAATGCCAACCTACAGGAAGCGAGACCGTCACTCTACCGTCCAGACCAAGTGGTTGGACTTATTAGCACGGGATGATCCAATGGATGAGAAGAACCTATTGAATTCACTATCAGAGGCAGAAAGCAAACCATCATTATTGGGCAGGAGTATTGTATTTTTTATTTAAAATCTTTTTTTTTTATCCCAATATTTGTGAAATAGTGCTCCATGTTTTCTTAATGTTCCCCTTTATTTGGGTAAATTTATTTTCGTAGTATTTCATTTTGGTTCTCCTAATTATTTTAGATAGCACTGATGAGTAATTCTTTGAAAATTCTTTGGAGACGATTCCTAACCTATACTTCTTCTCAAGGTCATGTTTTTTATTAATAGATTTGTAGCGAGTAACATAATCGTGCGTTACAGATTTAAGTATCCCCTTTGTATGCAATGGATTGTTTAGACTTTTAGTTGAGACTTGTTTCGTTAGCATAGGACAGTGGGTGTTATAGAGGCTGAGAGTTTTTTGAATAAATGATTGCACTGCTAGATTGATGTCCCCTATGTTACCTAATTCGGACTCCCAGTTGATATTAGCAGCAGCAGCAGCAATAAAATTGCCTATAGAATTTTCATTGTGCAGCCTACAGCTTATCTTCGTTGTATCTAGAGGTGGTTTGATAATGTTGGTTAGGAGAAATGTTGGGTAATAGTCTGTGGTTCTATGAATGATTATCCCTGAAGTAACCGGAGAGGTTATGTTAGTCCATATGTGGTCAAATACTCTTGTGTCCTACTCCACATCTAGTCCAGTTAAGGTCAAGAGCAAGAGTTTCAATCTCTTCGATGACAGGTGTCATTTCTTCTGAGTGAGCCTCGAACCAATCTGCCGACCTGCTGGTCTTCTTGCCAAAGGTGGATATGGCAGCGTTGAACACAGCGTCTCTGAAGTGCTCCCATCTTTTACAGGAGGTGACCCCGGTTGGCCAGGGAGAGCTTCTTCGAGCTCACGTGCAAAATCTTCCACCTTGTCCTGATTGCGGGTCTTGGTGATGTCGATGCGAGGTCCTGCCCTTCTTTTTTCGAGTGATGAATCTTCTTTGTTTGCATCTTGACCCCTGCTACATATCAAGGAGTGGTCGGTGTCACAGACAGCACTCTGGTAGCTATGCGTAGTCTTGACGCTGGGTAGACTTGCACGCCTGATAAGAATCAGGTCAAGCTGGTGCCAGTGCTTGCATCTTGGGTTTCTCCAGGAGACTCGGTGTTGAGGCTTTGTGCCGAAGAACGTGTTGGTGACACAGAGACCTCGAAGGCAGCAGAATTCTAGTAGATGTTGCCCGTTCTCATTCATCCTCCCTATGCCGAATTGACCCAGACAAGTGGGCCAAAAGTTGTGATCGGCACCCACTCTGACGTTGAAGTCACCGAGGATGAACAGTGGCTCCTTTACAGGGATTCTCACTATGACTCTGTTGAAGTCATCGTAGAATTTTTCCTTTGCCTCTGCTGGAGAAGTCGGGGATGGTGAATATGCACTAATTACATTGACTGGTCCTGTTTGGGAGTGCAGTTGCAGAGACAAAATTCGTTCGGTTTTCCCCGTTGGTGGCATAATGTGTCCCAACAGTGCATTCCTGACGGCAAATCCCACACCGTGTTCTCTAGTCTCATCTGGGTTTTTTTCCTTGCCAGAAGAAAGAGAAGGCCCTCTCTCTCTCACAGATCCTGATCCAGGGAGCCTGGTCTCTTGGAGAGCAACAATAACCATCTGCAGTTTGCTCAGCTCCCTATCGATGATTGCTGCTTTTTGGACGTCATTGATTTCTTGCAGGTCGTCAGAGAAACCTGGTGTCAGTGTCCTGACGTTCCACGTGCCCAGCTTTAGGGCAGTTGATATTTTCTTTTTGGGTTTGGTATTGCTTGATGTAAAGTTGTCGAGCTGCTTGTCGATTTTCACCCTAAACCCCACGCACCCAGTGAGGTTAACGGGCGAGACAACACCTTATTAACTGGGGTTTGCCCAGCTTGAGGCGGGCGGTAGCTGCCCAGTGGGGGCGATGACCCCTTCCCACCGTCGGAAGCAAACCCTGGCGTCGCACTCTTCGCCAATCGAGCAGAAGACTTAAAACCGGTAGACTGTCGCCTCCCGTGTTGGTTCGACGCTGTGAGGCGAAGCTGGAATGTCCTCTCCAGGGCGCAAAGCCTGGGTAGGTAGATATGGAGGAGAAGCTGTTACCCATGCAGCACGTCCCCCCTCTCCACGTTGCTGAAATTATCCAATGGAAAGACAAATGCCAGTACACATGGTTCCAACACCGTCGCAGGAGCTGCCAGAACGAGTTCGAAGTCAACAACGAACTGCCTTAGGGGCTCCAACTCCGCATTTTTCTTCGATGTTGACTCCTGAAGCTTTTCCCAATAGAGGGGTATGGCCGCAAGGCAGTGGAGGTTTAAAATCAGGGTTTTCGTTCCCCTAGACGGGGCTGCTTTCCCAGGCTATCGAGTCCCATCTAACCGAAGCAGCTGGTTTTAAGGTACCAGAGGCACGCCCTCGCCCCTTCTCCTGTTAGTAAAAGCAGGTCTGCCGGACTTAAAGACTAAGCCACCTGTGCAGGCCAGGAGTTGGACTGGGTCGTCAGAGGCTATTTAAAACGCACGCCGAATAGGAGCTTATGTCATCAAGGAGGGAGTCTGGGGAGCCAGCTACAGTAACATCGTCTAAACACCAAATGTTGAGCTCACTGGACAGGTTATCAGTGACTTCCTTGTTGACTAGGCAGAAATGAAAAGGAGCAAGGGTCCTTGCAACAAGGATCACCTTGTTGCACACCTTCCTGTGATTCAATTTCATGTTCCCCGATAATTATTTGTTTGTATGTATGTAAATACTCACATACAAAAAGAATAGGAGTGGTAGGAGAAGAAAATATTAATATCTCTGAGTACTCTTTATTTTCTTCTCCGAGGCTATGGGGTCCCTGCACTTGCACCAGAGGTGGTACCCCTATACATACATATATATATATATATATATATATATATATATATATATATATATATATATATATATATATATATATATATATATATATATATATATATATATATATATTTATATATATATATATATATATTATATATATATATATATATATATAGATATATATAATATATATATATATATTATATATTATATTTATTATATATATATTATATATATTATATATTTATATATATTATAAATTATAAAATATATATATATATATATATATATATATAAATATATATATATATATATATATTATATATTATATATATATATATATATATATATATATCATATCGTCCAACCAACCAATCATAAATGCAGTACAAATCTTATTGCCAGGAGCCCAAGTGATCGCTCCCACCGACAGTGTGCTGCTAGGGGCACCTCTGGGCTCGAACGCCATTGAGGTAGTCCTCGAAGAAAAGCTTAAAGACCTGAGGAGGATGGAGGCGCGAATAGGGGCTTTGGATGCTCATGATGCGTTGTACCTTCTTACAAGGTGCCTGGCCTTGCCCAGACTTACCTATTTCCTCAGGTGTGCTCCTTCTTTTGACAGCCCAAAATTAACGGAATACGATTCACTCCTAAAGACAATAACTATGAAAGTGTTAAACCTCTCCCTGCAAGATGACCAGTGGGACCAAGCAACGCTCCCAGTTAGACTCGGGGGTATAGGTATTCGCAAGGCGACACAGTTAGCATTGCCGGCATTCTTATCCTCGACCAGTGCTACAAGTGAATTAGTGAAGGAAATACTACCAGAATACCTAAGGAACTCCATTGGGATTCGTGATCCCAAATTTGTGGAAGGAGCTGGTCGGTGGGACACACTCGCCAATTCACACACCCGACCAACTTGTCCAAACGACGGTAAACAGGCCAAATGGGATAGCCCCATAGTGGAGAACATCGCCAAAGCATTGCTGGACGTAGCTTCTCAGAAGGACAGAGCGCGTCTCCTAGCTGTGCAAGCCCCCCATGCTGGGGACTTCCTGTTGGCAGTCCCTAATTCCGCCTTGGGCACCCGCCTGGATCATCGGGCCCTAAGTATTGGTGTTGCTCTGCGCCTTGCCGCCCCTATCTCCACCGAGCACCGGTGTATTTGCGGCCAGGCACGGGCAGACCAATACGGCAGCCATGGTCTCATCTGTCGTAAGACACAGGGAAAGATTGCTAGACACGAGGCAGTCAATGACATCATCAAGAGAAGTTTGGCTACAGCTGGGTGTCCAGCACAAAGGGAACCCCAGTTGTGCAGACCTGACAACAGCCAAAAACGCCCAGATGGAGTCACCCTGCAGCCATGGAGGGAAGGTAAACAGGTCGTATGGGATTACACCTGTGCATCTACATTGGCTGATACCTATTTACGTTACAGTTCAGCGGAGGGAGGTGGGGCAGCCACCTTCAGGGAGACCCAGAAAATCCACAAGTACAGAGACCTAGAACGTTGTTACAGGTTCGTGCCGATAGGCTCAGAGACTCTGGGCGCCTGGGGTAAATGTGCACTCAAGTTTTTAAAGGAGGTTGGTGAGGAACTCATTGGGAAAACTAGAGACCCACGAGCAGCCAGTTTCCTGTTCCAGCGCCTCAGTGTCGCAATGCAGAGGGGAAATGCGTGCTGTATCCTGAGTACGCACCCAACCTCTGAGGAGCTGGACGAGGTCTTCGAACGCTGATTGTTTAATTGTTATATATTTGTGTGTGTGTGTGTGTTCTCTGTAAACTGTAGCATTGCAATAAAATAAAGCAAAATATACAAAAAATAATAGGGGTGGTAGGAGAAGAAAAGAATTAAGTATTCGGTGAGAATCCACAAGATCTTCTCTGAATGCTCTTTGTTTCTTCTTCGAGGATGTGGGTCCCTGCAATTGCACCAGAGGTGGTACCCCTAATATATATATATATATATATATATATATATATATATATATATAATATATATATATATATATATAGAGAGAGAGAGAGAGAGAGAGAAAAATATATAAATGTTCCCCCCTTATATTTCTCCCACGCCAGTTGTAAGAGTCATATCTACTTTACCCGAACGTTCTCTGCCTTCCAGAGAACAATTTGACATATGTGGGAGCATGAGGTGTTCTCGCATAGGAGAGAAATTAACTAAAGAAGAGTGTTTTGGCCAGTGGCTTAGGCCCTTTTGGACGCCAAGATGGCGCCGACTCCTACGTTTTTGCGCCAAAATGTTATGACGTCAGTGGCATCAGATTGGCCAAGAACGGTGCGTGGTACAGGGAGCCAATGAGAAACGCCCCTGGCAAGTGTGACATCACGAGTGGAGGTAGGTCGAGGCCGTGCGCCCCTGTGGCACCAGGATACGACACGTCGTCAAGGACGGACGTGCGATAGGGGGATCCTATCAACCTGATAGTATTCGCTCCTGTCCGGTGAATATACGCATCACCAGTGGTCTGCGAGCATCCTGTGAGGTCTTCCTGAAATCCGTGAGGCGGATAGAAGAAGGAATTGACGGGAAACGAGCAACAAGTGCTCCAGTGACAGGTGCTTAGCAAGAGTGAAGCCTGGGCAGTGACGTCAGGGACGACTGTACAGTTTCACCAGTCGGGTGATGACGTAGCGGCTGGGCCAGTTCACAGTGAGGAAGAAGAAGAAGAAACTAGCTGGGAATACGAACGACTGCAGCCGGGAGTAAGGACTGCAGACGTAGTTGTGAGGAGGAGGCGACAGCCAAGAAACCGACTCCAACCCTTCAAGAGGTTGTGGAGGAGCACGGAGCCTGCAGAGAGAAGCAGTACGGAGAAGACGCGCTTTTTGGGTGTTGGTTGAGGTCCTGGGAAGAGCATCAGTGTGTGTGGGGGTGTTCCCTACAGCAAATCGTGAGCCGGGACCAGGAGCTTCAATTCAACCCTCAACAGAGGACGAGTCCACATCATTTATGGTGAAGTAGGTAATTCAGTTTTCCCTCCCATTCCCCTTTAGTTAGTGATTAGCCAGAGTATCTTCTATGTCATGAGCAGGGCTCACCAATGTCTATGTTTCTAGTAAGACACAGTTGTGAACGGAGATGCTATATACGAGATATATATATATATATATGTTGTGTGATTGCACCTGTGGTTTGATGAAGAGATTACTGTGTATTACTGATAACATTTATATTTACATGTCATTTATATTATAAGTTCGTGCCAGAGGTTATATATATAAATATACAATTTAATAGTGTAAGGCTGTGTGCCTAGAGTTACCTCGTTATTATATTGATAAAGTGAACTATATATACTGGAGTAATTAAATAATATATTCATATGTCTAGTGGTTAACTGTGATTATGCCAGTGTTGTGATATACTGTGAATACGAAGGAATAATAGGCGCCTCACGCCAATAGTGTGAGTATAGTGAGGAAGTGAGCAGTGTGAGGAACAGTTAGGAGTGTGAGTGGGCGTGGCATCTCGCGAGTTGCCAAACGTTCGATAACACTGCATGTGGAGCGTGGGAACGCACGTCAACTGGGAGCGTTGCCATTCCCGGAGTGTTCCAGAATTGTGAAGAGGCTGAGAGAAGGCTGCTCATTTATTCCTTTGCCATGTTGTTGATGCAGAGTTATGATTCTTTGATCTTTTAAGTAAACTACAAAACCACCGCCATGTTTGTGTCAACCCTCCATTACCTTGTTGCTATTGAGACTATCTAAGAGTGAGTGATTTAAACATGTACTTACCTGTTACCAAGTTGATTAGTATTCCCTGGGGCCACTACTATATTGCTACTATTCCACTGAGGTGTTACTGGACACGGTAAACACCAGTTGGCGACCTATAGTGAGCGGTAGAGCCCTCTTTCGGGGCGGGCACATGATCAAGTGAAGTGATCGTGTTCTCACTCGTCTTTAGGCTACGAGGCCAGCCGGAGACAGACTGAGAGACTCTCCTGGTGAACAGTGGCACCGTGAGGATCGAGTGCAGACCCGTGGGGACTACAGTAAGTAACGTTTATCACTATTAATACTTGGTGGTGACTGGCTAGAGCAGGGGTGGGCAACCTCTGGCATGCGTGCCAAACTTGGCATGCCGATGACTTTCTCTGGCACGCAAGAGCATTCTGGAATTATGTAAAATAAAGAAAACCCTCTAATTTTCATAAAAGGAAAAAAATCCTCTGAAGATTTTTATTATGTTCATTGTCTCGTCACAACAGATGGTGCCCCAAACATGACTGGTGAGAAGGCAGGATTTGTAAATCTGTTTGCAAAAAGTGTTGGTCATCCACTGATTGGCTTCCATTGCATCATACATGAGGAGGCTTTATGTGCAAAAGCTGGCCTAAAGGAACTGCAAGAAGTGATGCAAACAGTTACCAAGGTTGTTAATTACATTTGTGGTCGGCCTTTAAATATAAGACAATTTCAAACTCTACTGGATGAGGTAGAATCTGTGTATAAAGGACTGAAAATGTACAACCATGTTCGTTGGCTTAGCAGAGGCTTGATTCTGAAACGATTTATTGAATGCTTAGATGAGATAAAGCTCTATTTGAACGACCAACAAGTGTCATACCATGAATTTTCTGACATTGTGTGGGTTTGTAAACTGATGTTTTTTGCAGATTTTTGTGAACATTTAAATGAATTGAATATTAAGTTACAGGGCTCTGGTAAGACACTTGATGTTATGTTTTGTTACATAAAAGCTTTTGAAATGAAGCTTAAAGTTTTTAAGAGGGATGTAGATAATGAGAGATTTAGATACTTTCCAAACCTAAATAGGTACATCAGTGATCTAAAAGATGACAGAACAGACCACAAATGTCTTCAAAAGCTGTTTGTAAACATTATCGAGTCAACAGTTTGGCAGTTCTCTACAAGATTTGCCAAATTCAGAGAACTGGAAGACACAGTAAAGTTCATCAAGTTTCCAGACAGCATCAAAATGCATGAACTAAACTTGTAAATGTTTTCATGGATAGACATGGATGATTTTGAGATGCAGTTGATTAAATTTCAGAGTAGCTCAATTTGGAAGCAGAAATTTGTTGACCTTAGAGTTGACTTGGAAAATATTGAAAGAGAGAGATTAGAGATGAAAATAACAAAGAGAAATGCGGAAAACGAAGTATTAAGGACTTGGAATACTATTCCAGAATATTATGTCTGTTTAAAAAACCTTGCAACAGCATTGCTAACCATGTTTTCGTCTACATATGCTTGCGAATCTTTGTTCTCAATTATGAACTTTGTTAAGTCTCGTAACAGGAGTAGCATGACAGATGAAACTAGCGCTGCATGCATATCTCTCAATGTTACTAAATATAAACCCGATGTAAAATCTCTGTCATCAGTTATGGAGCAGCAGAAGTCTCACTGACAGTATATAAAAGGAGTCAACAAGTTTTTTATCTGTTGTATTCTATTAAAGTCACAAAAGCTTAAAGGCTGTTGAAATGTACTTCTGAAGGTTAAATAAACTTTTTTTTTCTGTTTTTTTTATACTATGTTTTACTGCACTGAGGTAATTTATTATTTTTTCGTTTAAAAAGTTCTTAAGAGATACCAAATATGTTCTAAAAAAAATGGTTGGCACGTGGAAAAAGTTTGTGTCAGAGACTTGGCTGATTTTGGCACGCACTCTCAGAAAGGTTGCCCACCCCTGGGCTAGAGAGAGAGACACCCCGACATTGGCGACCTTGCTAGGATGACAATTACGATTGTGGTGCTTGATAGTGGCCAAAAGGTATTAGGTACAGGTAACAGGTATTCACTCATAGCACAAGTATGGAGGACGAGAAGGTAGAAAGGTTTATTGACACCAGGAATGAACAGGTGTTGGAGGATTGCACCAAGGAGCAGCTGCAGTTAATAGCTGACCACTTTGGAATCCAGTTGAGATCCTCCAAAGTGGGAGAAAGGAGGCTTGAGATTGTGGCACAGCTGAAGACCCGAGATGAGGCATCAAGGGAGGAACGGTCACAGACAACTGCCAGTGCAAGGGAGAATTTAAGCATTGGTGGAAGCAGTAGGGGATCCAGCGACAGCCGGTGCAGCGTCAAGCTGGAGATGACGAAGCTGCAGCTGGAGGCACAGCTGCGCAGGGAAGAGCGTTAGCACGAAGCACAGCTGAAGCGTGAAGAGCGAGAAGCACAGCTGAAGCGTGAAGAACGAGAAGCACAGCTGAAGCGTGAAGAACGAGAAGAACAGCTGAAGCGTGAAGAACGAGAAGAACAGCTGAAGTGTGAAGAACGAGAAGCACAGCTAAGACAGGAGGAGCGCGAGCTGGAAGCCAAGCTGAAGCTGCAAGAGATTGAAGCCAACAGAGAGGTTGACCTGAAGCGGGCTGAACTAGGGCTAGCCCCACCCACACCCCCCCCCCCCACAGCAGGAGGACTGCCGGGTACGAGATCGCGATTTACCGGTCTTTGTGCCTAATGAAGCTGAGGGCTTCTTTGACCATTTCGGGAGGGTAGCTACTTTGAAGAAGTGGCCAAGAACAGAGTGGGCGAAGCTGGTCCAGGGTAGGCTTACAGGTGAAGCTCGCGAGGCTTACAACATGCTTGACCTCGAGGAATGCACCAATTATGATGCAGTGAAGAGCATCGTGCTTCACTCGTTTAAACGTGCTTTAAACTTCTTAAACGTGCTTCACTCGTTTAAGCTGACTCCAGAGTGTTACATGAAAAGGTTCCGAAAATGTACTCGTTCGCCAGGTAAATCTTATGCAGAGACGGCGAGGGACATGGAAAGAAGATTCCTGAATTGGTTGAAAGCTGAAGGAGCTAAGTCAGCTGAGGCCATCAAACAGCTAATGGTCATGGAAGAATTTATGTCCGTGCTCTCTCC
>WNGS01163947.1:46341-61009 GCA_020271785.1 Procambarus virginalis
ATATATATATATAAGAACATAAGAACAAAGGTAACTGCAGAAGGCCTATATTGGCCCATACGAGGCAGTTCTATGTATAACCACCCAATCCCACTCATATACATGTCCATCCCACGTATAAAACAATCGAGGGACTCCACCTCCACCATGTCACGCGGTAATTGGTTCCACAAATCAACAACCCTGTTACTGAACCAGTATTTACCCGAGTCATTAATAAATTTAATCTTTTCCAATTTATACCCACTGTTTTGTGTTCTGTCGTGTGTTGATACTTTTAATACCTTAATAATAGCCCCTTTGTTATGTCCATTCATCCACTTGTAAATCTCTATCATGTCACCCATAACTCTTGGCCTTTCCAGTGAATGCCATTTAAGCTTTGTTAATTTCTCTTCATATGACAGATTTCTAATTTAGGGATTAAACTTTTTCATCCTACTCTGGATACATTCTAGTGAATTTATATCCAATCTATAGTACGGCGACCAAAACTAAACTGCATAATCTAAATGGGGCCCTAACAAGATATAGCAAGATATACCTGACGAACAACACCAGGTGTCTTGTTACTAACGCTTAGATTAATAAATCTCAGTGTCCTGTTTGTCTTATTTCGAACATTCATGCATTGATCCTTTGGTATTAAATTCTTACTAATCATAACTCCCAGAACCCTTCACAATCCGACTTCGCAATCTCAACACCATCTAGCTCGTATCTTGTAACTCTATTATAACAGTAGAACTGTTAATATAGAAGGCAATAGAGCTAACATTAAAAGTTGTCGTTGCATTAGAAGGGAGGATACGCCCTTGGTAAAAATAGAGAGGGAGTTGGTAGTGACCTGACTGGCAAGGTTAGGGTCATCCCCCCCCCCCGAGGGATTAGAGCTCATATGTAGAAAACAGTAGCGCCACAGACATCCTGTGTCGAGTCATCAAACTAGAAGAATAACTCATTTATCAAAGAATTAGTAGGAATAATCACTCGTTGTTAAGAACTTACGTTAAAATTAACGTCAATTAACAATTGAGAATAGGTCTCGTATGTTATCATAAAAGCATTTAACTTCAGTAAGAACATGAAAAATGTAAGAAGTTTGTCGGCGCTTTGAATATAAATACCTCCCAGCCTGCTTGGTAATTCACGTAAATTAGTGAAATGCAAATGCTTATGAATATTGTAATTAGCCTGGTTCGAATATCTAGATAATTCCCAAAGGTTCTGGAATAATAACTTATCTTCAGTGACGACTACAGGATTCTAGTTAGTAATCTTCTTCAAAGATTAATTTGTCAACTTAGCCTAAATCAGTCTTAGCTTGAGAGAGCAGGCAAAGATAGGTGTGGGTTGAGACATCCTGGGGGGTCAACATCTCCTCTCTAGAGGCATAGCTGAACAACTGAACAAGCTATGATTTTTAAGATAACTGTTCTGTCTGATTTAAGTGCAGTTATAGACTCCACATTAATTTTGTATTAATTTGCCTCAGTTAGGAATATATTCCGTTTAGGAAGTTTTCAGATAGGGCGTGTTCATTTTTATTTTTTTGATAATGTTTGTTTAATAAATTTTGTTTAGAATTCATGGTGTTTAGTGGAATTTTCCTCAACCGCTATTATACTTTCTGTTGATGGGCTCAAGCCCCATGCATGGGACTAGCACCCTCTGCAAACCTGCAGGCAGTTATTTAATACCTCAGATAATCCCATTGTACTTTGATTTAATTCCACACTTAACGTAAATCTTATCCCTCTTTTCTAATAACTGGGGATCCATTGTCGGGGTTTATGCCTAATTGGCGATATCCTGCTTCACCGTAAATTGGGGGAATTACTCAGTGGGTTGAAGGTAGCAGGTGGTGGCGGAGTCTCAAAGGTTTGCAGTGTAGCATGGAAGGGTACGGTGTCCTCGGGTCATGATATCTAAACGATCGAACGTTTTAGCTCTCGAGGAGTGGTACTGAAGGTTACACAGCAGAATTCTGGTCTGTAGAATTACTTAATAACAACTAGCATTTAGCCAGTAAGTGAGGTTAAAGGCTGGCCCCTGTTACAATGGTGGCAGCAGTGGGATGAAAACCCCCCTCAATTTTTTTTAGATCGAGCGGATTTTAAATTAAATGTGCAGAAGTGCACTCTGGCAGCTCAGAAATTCTAATTTCTGAGGTTCCAGGTGAGCACAGACGGTATCAGGCCTGACACTAACTCTTGCTGCGCTATTGCTGAAATGCCAACTCCAAGAACAGCAGAGGACGTGAGCAGGTTTCTGGGTGCAGCCGGATACTTTCGTCGCCACATTGAAGGTTTTGCGAGAATATAAGCACACCTGACCGATTTAACAAGGAAAAATGTAAGGAAAAAAAATTTAACAAGGAAAAAATGGCTTCCAAATGTTTATTTGGAAGCCAGAACATGGCGCAGCCTATGCACAAATGAAAAGTCAACTCAGTTCAACACCAGTATTGGCAGTGCCTGATTTTGATAAAGAGTGGGAAGAACATACAGACGTCAGAGGTATAGCTATTGGTGGATGTTTGATGCAACGAGATAATGAAAATTTCCCCATCCAGTGGCCTATTTCAGTAGGAAGGACCAGAGGTTCGCTATTCGGCCACGGATCGAGAGGCGCTCGCAGTGGTAGATTCCGTTAGATATTTTGAACCTTATCTTTTTCAACGCCATTTTGTAATCTACACTGATCACAGAGCATTAACACACATTTTAAGAAGCGTACAAAAAGCCCACGGATGTCACGCTGGTGTCACGAATTGTCTGCACACTCACTCCAGATACTTTACAAGCCAGGACTGTCACATGTAGTGCCGGATACTTTAAGTAGGAACATCGCTACTATTAACGTCAACCAGAATATTGAAAACATTTCATCTGAGAAAATGAGAGAATTCCAGATGAGCGAACCTAGTTGGAAAAATATTATTGAATATTTGGAAGGGGGAAATTATCCTTCCAAAAACCATAAATTGCCAATAAGACTTCGAGTTAAAGGAGGGAGTGCTATATTATGCAAATAGTCATGCAGATCGAGCAGTATTCCAGCTAGTCTGGAATTCTAGTTAGCCTGGTTGATCAGTCCAGCAACCAGGAGGCCTGGTCGATGACCGGGCCGCGGGGACGATAAGCCCCGGAAGCACCTCAAGGTATCCTCAAGGTAGTCATTCCAGACGAATTACGATCATCACCATGAAAGCTGGCACATGCATCTAAGGTTGCAGGTCACCCGGGCCTCTTTAAAACTCACTTGAAAGCGCAATTTTTCTTTTATTTTCCGGGTATGTTGTTGGAAGTAATTAAGTACGTCAAGACTTGCTCTAATTGCCAGAGGAGAAAAGGTGCCCTTAAGGTACAAGCCCCATTACAGGAATTTCCAGAGATTTCAGAACCGCGAGATCGAGTGGGGGCCGATTTGATTGATCTCCATTGCAGCCATTCAGGCAAACGTTACGTGTTGGAATTAGTGGACCATCTGTCCAGATACACCACCTTGATCGCCATCCCCCAAAAGGATTCTCTTACTGTTGCCCGAGCCTTCTTGAACAGGTTCGTAACTGTATTTGAGCCTCCTAAAGTTTTAGTTTCTGACCGAGGTCAGGAATTTAATGGGCATATATTTAGGGAAGTTTGTAAGATATTGGAGACAACCTCAGTCTTTACAACAGCTTACCACCCTCAGGCAAACGGAATGACAGAACGTACCAATCGTTTAGTTAATGATATGCTTGCAATCCTTGCTGAACAAGATGCAAAATCATGGGACAGACACCTTCCCAATGTTCAAAATTCAAATTCAAAAATTCAAATGTTTTTTTGGGTAAAATACATACATACAAGGGGTGATACAAAAATTGATGAATTTATAGATAGAGCTAGTACATACAATTCCTAAAGCCACTATTACGCAAAGCGTTTCGGGCAGTTCAGCTGGCTCTGAATACTGCTATCCAGCAGTCTATTAATACTCAACACCTTCATTTGTTCACTGGTCAGTCATGCAATTTCCCATCAGGTCTGCTTAACAGATATAATATTTCCTATGGAGAGGACTTCCCGTCAGAAGTTCTCAATAAAATGAGGAATGCTTGGAGAATTGCAGCGGAGGCTTCAAGAAAAGCACGGGATAGATATGCCCACTATTATGACAGGAAAGTACGACCTCTGGAATTGAAGGATGGTAGCCTTGTCTTGAGAATAAATGAAGCTGCACCCGCCAATCCGAGTACGAAACTGACTCCTAGATGGCAGGGGCCGTACAGAATAATCAAGAAAGCAGGCCCTGTAAATTTTGTCATAATGGGAGTATTTGAGGATCAGGTGGAAAGAACTCTCCATATTAATAAGTTGAAGATTTATCATGCTAGGGAGGAACTAGAATTGCCTTCAGCAACTCTAATTCCTGGCCCAGCGGGGCTGACCAATGACTCAAGTTACGAGTTAGATGGAGAGAATGACTATCTGTCAACTCTCATCAGTAGTCACGCGCACTTTCGTCACCCATGGTAACAAGATCTCGCACTGTACAGTGAAGGTTAACGTAACTCCCTTAGTTAGTATCATTAAGGATTCATTAGATTTTCCTGTTGAGGCAATGATGTTAATTTCTTAACTGTGCTGAACTCTGGTAGCAGACTTTACCTTGCTCTGGGGTGTCCAACTTCCAACAAACCCAGAGTTATATCAATGCTTCCGCCATGTTGTTGTCTGTCTTTCTCCTGGTTTGAAGTGTGCACCTGCCCATTTGTTACAGCCACTCGTGAACCCTATCTGAGAAGAACAAGGAGGAGGCACATTACACAAAGTTCTCCGCCACCCGACCCTGTAACTAGCCAATTGGTTACTTGGGGTTGGTGACAATACACCAGTCACCCAGCCGTCACCTCCCATCACTAACTAGGTTGTCTTGGCTCAGTATGCTGTCTACAATGATGCAGTCACTAGATGTCAACGTTTTACACCATCGTTGGGTAGCTGTCTCGACGTCACCACTTCCCACCAACTGCGTCGTCAAGACTGCAAGCAGACCGGAAGTAAATGTAGGAAAATTGAAGAGGGAGCCAACATGTAGCAGTACTAATTATTCTTGTCGATGGATCCATGCTTACGTCGTCTATTGTAACGCAAGTTGAACGAGGAGGACACTAGATGAACGACACGAGCTTCTTTCAGAATACAATTGACTTGCCATAGAAGGGGGGCCAAATAGCCTCTTTCGCCCCAAGGTTAACTGTACAAGGGGATACACGAATTGTGTTTACGGTCTAGTAGTCTGGTGTCATCAAGAAGGGCCTGAAATTAAGTGAACCATGGTAACTGAAGATAGGGAGCCACTTGTTTTGCCAACACGCCACCCACCTCAACGCCCTTATGCAGCTACTTCTGCCAAGAGACATCGTTGTGCGTTTCAGTCCTGCACTCCCGCGGTTCAGCTGCCTGTTCAGTCTCTTCTATCAAGACTGTTTTGTGGGCTACAAGATGAGTAATGAGTTGCATCCTTTTAGCGAGGTGCCGGCGGCAGCCAGTCACGGGCTGTCACTGGTCACTCAACACTCAATTCTCGGACAGTCTGTTGTCCTTCAGCGGTAACTGGAATGAAGTACAAGAGGACCAAGCTTCTCTACAGTCAACAACTGATGGTCGTTGGAACTACAATCAGCTAATCGTCAGTCTTATAACATCATCATTGATTTTTTTTTTGTGTGAGTTCTTAGACAATTGTGGAAAAATAAAAATAAATGTCATCTTTGCTCAATAATACTAATGTAATGCTTCTGAATACCTAGGAACGTGAGTTTGGAAAAATAGTGTTTAAATGTTGGAACCAAGAAAATAAGTACGTAAAGTTCTGGAGAAAGGAAATAAGCAATTTTTTTTAAATAACACTATCTAATGAAATCCTATTGCACGGTTCCTGGAACAACAGGTACTAGGAAAATTCTGTTGTAATGTCGTGTTCTGTACTTTGAGAGCAAGGGAGGCGAACTAAATATACATTTGACACTTAGTGATAGTGTGAACATCCTTATGGCTGTAATTTCAGCTAGGAACTGTGATATTAGACGTAGTATTTACAAATAAATAAAATATTGTGTTTTATTGTTTAATCTCAGAGAATGTCATATGGACATTAAATTTTGTATAAGAATGGTGAGTGGAACACATTGATGAACTTTAAAGAGTTCAGTGTTCCTCTCCTGAAATACTGAGATTTCAGTCTGTGTTTTAAATTCTCATGTTCTAAATGGAACACGTGGATGGCTAATGGAGAGCCAACGATTTTTGCTAGCTAGCTTTGCTGAGAGTTTAGGGATATTGCATTTCGTTATATCAGGTCAGGAATAGGATGTTTTGTTTTCAGATGTATTGGGAAGATTACTGTGCTGTCAACAGGATAGTCGGGATTCACATCCCTGGTTTTGCAATTGTGTATTAATGATTATTGCTATACAGCCTGCTGGTTGGCATTGATTGTTAGATAGGATAGTTTTGTTATTTTTGGAGGATATGGTTAAGATTGTTCGTTATATAGTAATGGATTGGGATAAGAAACTTCATGTTAAATAATTTAACGCAAAGTTTCTTAAATACTTGAGCGAGGGGGTTGTGACAGTAGAACTGTCAATATAGAAGGCAATAGAGCTAACATTAAAAGTTGTTGTTGCATTAGAAAGGAGGATACGCCCTTGGTAAAAATAGAAAGTGAGTTGGTAGTGACCTGACTGGCAAGGTTAGAGTCATCCCCCCCCTCCCCGAGGGATTAGAGCTCATACGTAGAAAACAGTAGCGCCACAGGCATCCTGTGTCGAGTCATCAAACTAGGAGAATAATTTATGTATTAAAGAATAAGTAGGAATAATCAATCGTGGTTAAGTACTTATGTTAAAATTAGCGTCAATTGAGAATAAAGAATAAGTCTCGTATGTTATCAAAGAAGCATTTGACTTCAGTAAGAATATGAAATATGTAAGAAGAAGTATCTCGTTACTTCGAAAATAAGTAACTACCTGCCTGCTTGTTAGTTCAGGTAAATTAGTGAAATGCAAGTGCTATTGAATAATGTAATTAGCCTGGCTGGAGTATCTAGATAATTACCAATGGTTTTTTAATAATAAGTCACTTTCAGTGAAGAGTACAGGCTTTTAGTTAGTAATCTTCTTCAAAGATTAATTTGGCAACTTAGCCTGGATTAGTCTTAGCTTGACAGAGCAGGCAAAGGTCAGTGTGGGTTGAGACATCTTGGGGTGGGGTCAACATCTTCTCTCCAGAGGCATAGCTGAACAACTGGCCTAGCTGTGGTATTTAAGATAATTGTTCTGTCTGATTTAAGTGCAGTTGTAGACTCCACATTATTTTTGTATTCATTTTGCCTCAGATAGGAATATATTCAGTTTAGGAAGTGTTCAGATAGGACGTATTAATTTTTATTTTCATTGATAATCTTTGTTTAATAAATTTTGTTTAGATTTATGGTGTTTAGTGGAATTTCCCTCAACCGTTATTATACTTTCTATTGATGGGCTCAAGCTCCATGGTTGGGACTAGTACCCTCTGCAAACCTGCAGGCAGTTGTTTAATACCTCAGATATTCTCTTTGTACTCTGATTTAATTCCACTCTTAACGTAAATCTTATCCCTCCTTTTCTGATAACTGGGGATACATTTTCGGGGTTTATGCCTAATTGACGATATCCTGCTTCACCGTCAATTGGGGGAATTACTCAGTGGGTTGAAGGTAGCAGGTGGTGGCGGAGTCTGAAAGGTTTGCAGTGTAGCATGGAAGGGTACGGTGTCCTCGGGTCATGATATCTTAACGATCGAACGTTTTAGCTCTCGAGGAGTGGTACTGAAGGTTACACAGCAGAATTCTGGTCTGTAGAATTACTTTATAACAACCAGCATTTAACCAGTAAGTGAGATTAAAGGTTGGCCTCGTTACACTATCATCATTTCCTAGCCTCAAAACTTTACATTTATCAGCAATAAACTGCATCTGCGAATCTTTTGACCATTTCAAAACCCTATGTAGATCAACGTGAAATGACAGTGAGTCTTCTTATATGTTTATTTCCCTACCGATTTTTGTATCATCAGCAAATTTGCCAATGTTGCTACTCAAACCTGAATCTAAATCATTTATATATATTATAAACAAAAGAGGTCCCAGGAAAGATCCTTGAGGCACTCCACTTACAATATTTTTCCACTCTGACCTATCCCCATTTATACTAACTCTCTGTTTCCTTTGGTATAGCCATGCCCTAATCCAACTTAATATAGCACCCCCAATACCCATAGCCTCTATCTTTTTAATCGGACTTTCATGTGGCACTGTATCAAAAGCTTTGCTGAAGTAAAGGTACACAAAATCACAATCCTTACCACTATCAACTGCCTCAACTATGCTGGAATAAAAAGAAAACAAATTTGTTAAACATGAAGGCCATTTGTAAAACCATGTTGCGAATCATTTATTAATATATGTTTTTCAAGAAGAAGATGAATTGTATATGCATTTATCGAATCAAGTAATTTCCCGCAATAGACGTTAGGCTAATTGGCCGATAGTGTGACGCAAGTGTTCTATCTACTTTCTTAAAAATTTGTACCACATCAGCCGCCTTCCATGACTCTGGCATCCCGCCTGACTCTATTGATTTATTAAAATTGGTAGACAGTGGCTCGCAAAGCTCCTCTATGCATTCTTTAAGAACCCTGGCAAACACTTCATCCGGCCCTGGAGATTTGTTTGGTGTGAGTTTTACTATTTGTTTGATTACATCCTCCCTGGTAACTGCTAAACTAGTCAGCCTCTCCTCGTCCCCACCAACATAGACTTGGTTGGCTGAAATCATATTGTTAAGTTCCTCTTTAGTAAATACAGAGATAAAATATTTATTAAAAATACTACTCATCTCTTCGTCATTATCCGTTATCTGACCTGTCTCAGTTTTTAATGGACCTAACCTCTCCCCAGTCATTGTACAATAACTGAAAAAGCCCTTTAGGATTTGTCTTTGCTTGCCCTGCTATGCGAACTTCATAGTTTCTTTTTGCCCTCCCCTATCTCTTTTTTTTTAACATTTCTAACCAGTTGTATGAATTCCTGTTTAAAACTGACTTCCCCATTCTTAATCCTTTTGTACCATGCTCTCTTTTTACCTGTAAGGTTCTTCAGATCCTTTGTTATCCATTGTGGGTCATTAGTATTCGATGTATTCATTTTGTATGGTATACTACGTTCCAGTGCTTTGCTTAGAATATTTTTAAATAAGTTATATTTTGAATCCACATCGAAATCCCTATTTACGTCACCTATCGCTGGGTTCATGTCTCGCTCCAAGACCGGCACCGCCCCCCCCCCCATGCCCAAGACTTTTCAATCTATTTGACCCAAAAAATTCTTGGGCTATTAAAATCAGCTTTTCGAAAATCTGGCACTTAAACAAAAAAAATCCTACAGATCTATTCCATTCTATGCTAGATCTGATTTCTCTGTGATCACTGTTCCCTAGCTCACTTCCTATTTCGATGTCATTAATTTGTGTTTCCCTGTTAGTAAACACTAAATCTAAAATACTATTTTCACGCGTTGGTTCCTTAATGTGTTGCGTAAGAAAGTAATCGTCACTAATTTTAGAAAATCCTCTGCTTCATTATTCCATGTTCTGTTAAACCAATTTATTCCACTAAAATTAAAGTCACCCATGACACAAATACTGCTAAACCTAGATGCTCTAGATATTTCATCACATAGGTGCTTTGCTTCCATCCTGTTTAAGTTTGGTGGTCTGTATATAACTCCTATTATAAGAATATTGCTTTTTCGTTTAATTCTATCCAAATAGTTTCTGTGTGTGGCTCAGTTTTGATTCCCTCTTTAAGACTACATTTCAATTTTCCCTAACATATATAGCTACTCCCCCTCCTCGTCTTATATATCTATCTGTGGGAAATAGTTTAAATCCATTTATTTGATACTAGCTGTACCCGCCACGCGTTGCTGTGGCTCAGTCTAGCTAAATGGGAAAGAAAGAAAAAAGAAAGCGCACGTTTCTAATATGTTTAATTTCACAATGCTTGTGGATATACAATATTTTTTTATGTTCCATTGCCTGTGGAGATATAGAGATACAATTGTCCATGTGAGACGCAATCCGTGTTTAGATATAAACTGCACAATTCTAAAGATTAGCCCTGAGCTTTGTTGATGGTGATTGCAAACGCCAATCAAATTGGATATTACAATTTCTTAAATTGAAATGGCATATCTCTTGGAATCATAGGAATGCGAGGAATGAGGACATCTTCACCTTTGAAAGGTCCTGTCTTCTACGACGAGCTTCTATTGATGCTTCTACGACGTTGCTGATTAATTTTTTTACTGCAAGGCACGTGGCGTTGCAAAGTTTTGGCTGGTTTCTATTTCGCAACATAATTATAGGCAAGCCGATTTTCAATTGGCGTACGTGTGATGGTATCCCTGGCAGATCGAGTGAATTCAAAAATTCTGTTGGATAATTAACCGCTTCATCTGCTTCCTCAACAGTGTCGACGGGCTTGGATGTGACTGCCTCGCTTTGAATGTTAGACTGAATAATATTGTTAGGTTCGTGGACGTCTTTGTTCTTGGCCGCAAGAACAGCTCGTTCATTCAGCCAATCGTGATTCTCATAATTGGTTTGAATATTGCGAAATACTTTTTCATCCAATTTTTCTTTTGACGTCACTAAATTGTAGAAGTTATGAGGGAATGAAATTCGTTCTGAGGTCAGATCAACCGGCACGTTTCCGTTCCCAAATTCCATTAATTGATGTGAGAATATCTCAGCTGATGGATTGTTTTGCAGCTGGACACGCATATTTGTAGTTAATTTAAATGTCTTTATGTCGCGCCACAAAGTAGAGTATTTCAGGCAAGCATTTATTTCGTCCGCCGTTGTCAATCGAGGAATTAGAGGTAATGTTTGCCTGAAATCTCCTGCAAGCAATATTAATGCGTTCCCAAATGGTCTGATGTTTCCACGCAAATCTTGCAATGATCGATCAACAGCCTCGAGCGATTTTTTGTGGGCCATTGTGAATTCATCCCAAACAATAAGTTTGAATTTCTGCAGTACTTTTTCCATGCTGGATGCTTTGGAAATGTTGCACTTGGGAGTTTCAATGAATTGCATGTTCAATGGCAATTTCAATGCCGAAGTAGTTGTTTTTTCCACCTGGTAGCAATGTCGCAGCTATTCCGGGCGATGCAAGAGCTAATGTTATGCCATTTTGGGATCGAAATGCTGCCAGAATGAATCTAATTAGGAAGGTTTTACCAGTTCCTCCTGACGCATCTAAGAAGATTTCTCCAAGCTCGTTATTGTCAGTTTGTAGTATTTGATTGTAAATGCCTTTTCGCTCAAGCATTAGCTTAGGAATATTTGATTGCACATACGACAACAGATAACCCGTGTTGTAATTTTGCTCATGACGCAATTCTACGTCGAACGAAGCAGCAGCAGAACGATTCGGTGATGGCATTTCCAATTGATTGAGAACTTTGTTCGCGTTTTCTAAGCACAAATCTTCAATCATTATCAACGCTTCGTGGTAGATTTTTGCTGTGAAACACATGTTTATATATGAATTTTTCTTGCGTATTCGACGGATAATATCCTCTGCCATGTACGATTTACATTTCTCCCATAACTCTGTTGGAGATGAAGGAGAGCCGGAGGACAATAAGATTGCTAACAATGCTCAAATTTGATTTGGATGAAACGTGTTGGACGCGTCATTAATACATACATTCCAGTGTCGGTCGTTCTCCAATAAATTCAGAGCTTGACATGCACTACGGGAAGTGGCATGTGTTACGCCGTTGACAAATCTCAATGGCTGGAAAAACATTGAACCGG
Organism: Procambarus virginalis; assembly: GCA_020271785.1. Lineage (NCBI taxonomy): Eukaryota > Metazoa > Arthropoda > Malacostraca > Decapoda > Cambaridae > Procambarus > Procambarus virginalis. The sequence continues at coordinate 58,259 of WNGS01163947.1, forward strand.
GCACATTTACCAACAGCATGCGAAAAAAGAAGCATTCATCCTGATTAGGTAGCACGGTGTACAGTCTGCCTATCGTAGTTTATTTGAATATGCCAAGTTGTCCGTCGACTCCCTCTCCCCATTTGCGTCGTTCAAATGATTTTCTACTGGTATTCCATGTGTAATACGTAGGCACTTCCGAATACAGCAGTGTTTTCACAAACGCGTCATGTTGACATAACGTGAAGAAAGCAGTTAACATTGTAGCCGGTGGATTCATAGCTATTTGTTGCACATTTGCAGCTGTGAAATAAACGTGTTGACCATTTTCTTGTCTTGAAAACAAAAACAAAAAATGACTAACGAAACATTTCAATTCAAACGCAGATCAATCGACACAGATCAATTTCACCACCGATTGCAATTAAAAATAAGAAGAACAGTTAAAAAACGAAAAGAAAAACAATGAAAAAAGAAACAAATGAACTATACCCACGAAATGAACGGTATGGTAAACAACACAGCTCAATTCCAATGCAATGTCACAGAAAGTAATTATATCAAAATGAAAATGAATCGAAATCTATGAAAATTCAATTCATCAATGCAATCGGAAACATTGAAATGGAATCATACCATATTTTGTATAGCTTGTGTTGCTCCGCATGCTTTAAAAAAAAACATGTTTTTACAGGTCACAGGTGTGACATCTGTATAGTAGGTATATAAAAAAACGCTCGTATTCGAATGGAACGTTCTGTCAAAATTTCAAAGCAATCGGCGAAGAACTTTCGGAGATTACAGCGTGAGTTGCTCTTACGTCCTACAGATGGCGCTGTTAAAAAAAAAATCCTGTCACAGGTGAGGCATGTATATAGTAGGTATATAAAAACATTCGCCTACTCGAATGGAACGTTGTGTTAAAATTTCAAAGCAAACTGTAAAGAGGTTTTGAAGATTTCCCTCACCTGAAAAACACATGAAAAAAAAGTTTTTCAAAAAAGCATGTTTTTCCCGTCACAAACATGACATCTATATAGTATGTATATAAAAACTCGCTCGAATGCGAATGGAAGATTGTGTTAAAATTTCAAAGCAATCGGTGAAGAACTTTCGGAGATTAGTGATTTTGAACAAACGAACATTTCCATTTTTATTTATATAGATTCCGCTAATAGTTCTTTATTTTCTACATTCATCCACGTTTCGGTAAGTTCAATAATATCTATTTATTCTGCGCAAACAAGAGCATTTAAATAGTTTATTTCGTTTCTTAGACTTCTACTGTTAGTGTAATACACCCTAAGTGTATTGTTATTTTGAGGCCCTTCTCTTTCCTTGATCATTTTGCCAAATTCCCTCCCCCCCCCCACAAACGCATACTTTTATTACCACTTGTCTCCATATCAATTCCCATACCACTATCTATTAACAGTTTAAACCTAAACACAAATAAACGCCTCCAACCACTGCTTACATCGATTTCGCAACAACAACCCCAGCCCTCGATAGATGCACCCCATCCCGAGCATACATTTCATTTTTTCCATAGAAGTGTTCCCCTGTTCCCAGTACAACACACACAAAAAAATCTCCCCCAAAAAAGAACTAGGACACAAAAGGCTTGCATACCGAAAGGGGAACTATGAGGAGATGAGAAGTTTCCTAAGGGAAATACCTTGGGACACAGAGCTCAGAGCTAAGTCTGTACAAGATATGATGGACCATGTCACCTAAAAGTATTTGGAGGCAGTAAACAGGTTCAGCCCGGCCCAAAGGGAAGAATCCGAGAAGCAAAAGAAGAATCCGTGGTATAATAGGGCATGTACGGAAGCAAAAGGACTGAACAAAAGGGCGTGGAGGAACTTCCGGAATAACAGAACACCAGAAAGCAGAGAGAGATACCAGAGAACCAGGAATGAGTATGTTAGGGTGAGAAGAGAAGCAGAGAAAAATTATGAAAATGATATTGCAAACAAAGCCAAGACCGAATCAAAGCTACTCCTTAGTCACATCAGGAGGAAAGCAGCAGTGAAAGAACAGGTAATGAAACTTAGAACAGGCGAGGACAGGTATACAGAGAATGACAAAGAATGACAAAGTGAAGAACTCAACAAGAGGTTCCAGGAGGTCTTCTCAATAGAACAAGGTGAGGTCACTGTGCTAGGAGAAAGGGAAGTAAACCAGGCGGCCTTAGAAGGGTTCGAAATCACGAGAGAGGAGGTCAAGAGACACCTGCTGGATCTGGATGTTAGAAAGGCTGTTGGTCCAGACTGGATCTCACCATGGGTACTGAAAGAGTGTGCAGAGGCACTTTGCTTGCCACTCTCCATAGTGTATAGTAGGTCACTGGAAACGGGAGACCTACCAAAAATATGGAAGACGGCAAATGTGGTCCCAATATACAAAAGGGCGACAGGCAAGAGGCACTGAACTACAGGCCAGTGTCCTTGACTTGTATACGATGCAAGGTGACGGAGAAGATCGTGAGAAAAAAAACTAGTAACACATCTGGAGAGAAGGGACTTCGTGACAAATCGCCAACATGGGTTCAGGGAGGGCAAATCTTGCATGACTGGCTGAAATAGAATTCTACGACCAGGTGACTAAGATTAAGCAAGAAAGAGAAGGCTGGGCGGACTGCATTTTCTTGGATTGTCGGAAAGCCTTTGACACAGTACCGCATAAGAGGCTGGTACATAAGCTGAGAGACAGCAGGTGTAGCTGGTAAGGTGCTCCAGTGAAAACGGGAGTACCTAAGCAATAGGAAGC
>WNGS01163947.1:62009-92481 GCA_020271785.1 Procambarus virginalis
GCTAACTGCCGACAAACTCACCCTGTATATTGACAAAACTTTCTATATTTTGTTTGGCAATAAATCTTCAAATCAAATAAATCTCAGGATAAACAATACCCAAATTTGTAACAAAGTAGATGGCAAATTCTTTGGCGTTCTCGTTGACCACAAGCTGAATTTCCAGGGACATATTCTAAATATATCAAAAAAGTTTCAAAAACTGTTGGCATTCTTCTAAGATCAGATATTATGTACCCTGCCCTGCCCTGGTGACGCTCTATTACTCCCTCATCTATCCTTATCTCAACTATGAGATTTGTGCTTGGGGTTCTACTACCCAAATTCTTTACGTCCTCTAATTACTCAACACAAAGCAGTTAGTATATTTTGGTAGCAGTCTTTCCTGTAAACATATATATTAAATATGACCGAAAAAGTAAGATTAATAATTCTAACACGAATTTTTTCAATATTTCTTATGTTCCTTTTCACTGTCGATGGTAATTGAAAATCAATTCTCCAAAATTTATTTTATTTCTAGTCTGACGCGACATTTGAACCCGTTTCATAATAACTTATTACATTTTCAAAGACTTTAGTTTACACACACACAACTATACCTACAAACACTAAACAGAGTTTTTCTATGCTATAATTTAAACGGCTTTCATTTTATACCTGCATTTGGGTGAGGTGATATGTTACAACAGTTTTGGATGAGGTGAACAAAACTTTCAACACAAGATAGAACACGAACCAATGGGTATAAATTGGGTAAATTTAAGGGAAGGATGGAAGTAACTGCAAAGGGCCTATTGGCCCATATTTCTGATGCTTCTATATTGGTGCGAGTCTTGAAGTGGGTAGAATATAGTTGTGCATTAATGCACAACTATATTCTACCCACTTCAAGACTTCAAGCTAATCTCTGTAAGTTCTTCACAAATTGCTTTGAAATTTTCGCACAACGTTCATTCGCATCCAAGCGGGGTTTTATATACATACTACATATATAGATGTCACGTCTGTGACCGAAAAAGTCATGCTTTTTCTGAAAACTTTGATTTTCATGTCTTCGTATGTGAGGGAAATCTTCGAAACCCTTTACCGATTGCTTTGAAATTTTGACAACAACGTTGCATTCAAATAGGTGCATATTTTTATATACCTACACACCATACCTACTAACTGATACCTACTATCAGCATGCCTCACCTGGGACAGGAAAAAACGTGTTTTTTTTAAAGGCCGCCATCTGTTGGACGTAAGGGCAGCTCACGCTATAATCTCCGAAAGTTTTTCACCAATTGCTTTGAAATTTTGACACAACGTTCCTTTCGAATTCGCGTGTTTTGATGTACCTACTATATGGATGCCACACCTGTGACAGGTAAAAACATGCTTTTCTTGAAAAACAGCGCTATCTGTTGCACGTAATAGCAACACAGGTTGTACTAAATATATTACGATTCCATTTCAATGTTTCCGATTGCATTGATAAATTTTTCATAAATTTCGATTATTTTCATATTGATTTAATTATTTTGAGTGACATTGCATTGGAATTGAGCTGTGTTGTTTATCATACCTTTCATTTCGTGAGAATAGTATATTTTTATTTGTTCATTGTTTTTCATTTCGTTTTTTTAACTGTTCTTATTTTTTCAGTGCAATTGGCGGTGGAATTGAGCTGTGTCGATTGTTAATCTGCGTTTTAATTGAAAATTTCGTTAGTACTTTTTTATACATAAAATGGACAACGCGTATATTTCACAGCCACAAATGTGCAACAAATAGCTATGAATCCACCGTCTACAACGGTAACTGCTTTCTTCACGTTATGAATGCCAGTAGAAAATCATTTGAACAACGCAAATGGGGTGAGCGAGTCGACGGACGTCCTGGCATATTCAAACAAACTACGATAGGCACACTGTACACCGTGCATCCTAATCAGCACGGTTCTTTCTTCGCATGCTGTTGGCGAATGTGCTCGGTCCAACAAATTTCCAGCAATTGAGATTTTTCAACGGCGTTATACATGCCACTTTCCGTAGTGCATGTCAAGCTCTGTATTTATTGGAGAACGACAAACACTGGGATGTATGCATTAATGATGAGTCAAACACGTCACATCCAAATCAAATTCGTGCATTGTTTGCAATCATATTGACCGCGTGCTTTCCTTCATCTCCAACAGAGTTATGGGAGAAATATAAATCGCACTTAGCTTAAGATATTGTCCGTCGAATACGCAAGGAAAATTCAAATATGAACATGGATTTCACAGCAGAAATCTACAACGAATCGTTGATAATGATTGAGGATTTGTGCTTAGAAATTGCGACCAAAGTTCTCAATCAATTGGGACTGCCATCACCGAATCGATCTGCTGCTGCTTCGTTCGATGTAGAATTGCGTCGTGAATAAAATTACAACACGGGTGATCTGTTATCGTATGTGCAATCAAATACTCCTAAGCTAACGCTTGAGCAAAAAGACATTTAAGATCAAATAATTCAAACTGTCAATAACGGGCTTGGAGAAATCTTCTTCTTAGACGCGCCAGGAGGAACTGTTAAACTTTCCTTATTAGATTGATTCTGGCAGCAATTCGATCCCAAAATGGCATAGCCTTAGCTCTTGCATCGTCCTGAATAGCTGCGACATTGCTACCAGCTCAATCGGTTTTGAAACTGACATTGAACGTAAAATTCATTGAAACTCCCACGTGCAGCATTTCCAAAGCATCCGGCATGGGAAAAGTATTGCAGAAATGCAAACTTATTGTTTGGGATGAATGCACAATGGATAACAAAAAGTCGCTCGAGGTTCTTGATCGATCATTGCAAGATTTGCGTGGAAACATCAGACCATTTGGGAATGCATTAATATTGCTTGCAGGAATTTCAGGCAAACATTACCTGTAATTCCTCGATCGACACCAGCGGACGAAATAAATGCTTGTCTGAAATACTCTACTTTGTGGCGCCACGTAAAGACGTTAAATTAACTACAAATTTTCGTGTCCAGCTGCAAAACGACCCATCATCTGAGATATTCTCACATCAATTTCTGGAAATTGGGAACGGAAACGTGTCGGTTGATCTGACCTCAGGGTGAATTTCATTCCGTCAAAACTTCTGCAATTTAGTGACAACAAAAGAGGAATTGGTTTGAAAAGTATTTCCCAATATTCAGACCAATTATAAGAATCACGATTGGCTGAGTGAACCAGCTATTCCTGCGACTAAGAACAAAGACGTCTACGAACTCAGCAATATTATTCAGTCTTACATTCAAAGCGAGGAAGTGACATACAAGTCTGTCTACATTGTTGTGGAAGCAGATGAAGCGGTTAACTATCCAAACATAATTTTTGAATTCACTCGATCTGCCAGGGATACCACCGCACGTACTGCAATTGAAAATAGACATGCAAATTATCATGTTGCGAAATATCAATCAGCCAAAGCTTTGCAACGTCACGTGGCTTGCAGTAAAAAAACAATCAGCAACGTCGTAGAAGCAACAACCTTGACAGGACCTTTCAAAGGTGAAGATGTCCTCATTCCTCGCATTCATGTGATTCCAACAGATATGCCATTTCAATTTAAGAGATTGTAATTTCCAATTCGATTGGAGTTTGCAATTACCATCAACAAAGCTCAGAGCCAATCTTTAGAATTGTACGGTTTATATCTAGACACGGATTGCCTCTCACATGGGTAATTATATGTTGCGTGTTCTAGAGTCGGCAAACCAGACAATCTCTATATCTCCACAGACAATGGAACAACAAAAAATATTGTATACCAACAAGCATTGTGAAATTAAACATTTTAGAAACGTGCGCTTTCTCTTTCTTTTTTTTTCATTTAACCAAACTGAGCCACAGTAACGCGTGGCGGGTACAGCTAGTCTAAATAAATAAAAATGGAAATGTTCGTTTGTTCAAAATCGCTAATCTCCGAAAGTTCTTCATCGATTGCTTAGAAATTTTCACACAACGTTCCAATTGCATCCGGCCAGGTTTTTATATACTTACTATATAATTGTCACGTCTGTGACGGTAAAAAAAACCATGTTTTTTCTGAAAGACGTGTTTTTCATGTGTGGAAAATCTTCAAAACCCCTTTACTGATTGCTTTGAAATTTCGACACAACGTTGCATTCGAATAGGCGCCTCGTTTTATATACCTACTATATATATGCCACTCCTGTGACAGGTAAAAGCATGCGTTTTTGAAAAACAACGCCATCTGTTGCATATAATGGCAACATGCACACTATATTAAATATGTCACGAATTCTATTTCAATGTTTCCGATTGCATTGATAATTTTAATTTTAATAGATTTCGATTTATTATATTTTTATTGAATTATTTTGTGTGACATTGTGTTGGAATTGAGCTGAGTTGTTTACCATACCATTCATTTTATAAGTATAATTATAGATGCCACACCTGTGACAGGTAAAACTATGCTTTTCTTGAAAAACAGCACCATTCATCTGTTGCATGTAAGAGCAACACACATGCTATACTAAAATGTTACAATTCCATTTCAATATTTCTGATTGCAATGAATTTTCATAGATTTTGATTTATTTTCATTTTGAGGTAAATATTTTGTGTGAATTGCGTTGGAATTGAGCTGTGTTGTTTACCATACCGTTCATTTTATGAGTATAGTTTATTTTTTATTTGTTTTCATATTTTCATTTAATTTTTTAACTGTTTTTCTTATATTTCAGTGATGTTAACATCAGATCACTTGATGTTCCCATTTTTCTGATGGGAACATCAGACCATTTTGGAAGGCATTGGACGAGGGAGTGGGGAATTTTGGGGATGACGAGGGGACGGAAGTGAGAGATGGTGGGGAAGGACGAGGGGACGGGTGAGTTTGGGATGGTAGGGACGAGAGGATGGGGGAATGGAGAATAGTGGGGAGGACAAAGGGACAGAGGAGTGGGGTATGGTGGGAAGGAAGAGGGATGGTGGAGTGGGGAATGGTGTGGAGAACGAGGGGACGGTGGAGTGGGGAATGGTTGGCAGGCCGAGGAGATGGGTGAAGGGGGAATGGTGGGGAGGACTGGGGAACAAGGAAGGTTGCTGTGGCTCAGCATTGCACATGTGTTGCTGAGCCACAGCAACGCGTGGCCGGGTACTGCTAGTATATAAATGAAAATAGAAATGTTCATTTGTTCAAAATCGCTAATCTCCGAAAGCTCTTCACCGATTGCTTTGAAATTTTCACACAATGTTCCATTCGCATTGGAGCCGGTTTTTATATACAAACTATATCGGCATCACGTCTGTAACGGGAAAAAACTTGTTTTTTTTAACTGTGTTTTTCATGTGTTTTTCATGTGAGGGAAATCTTCGAAACCTCTTTACCGATTGCCTTGAAATTTTGACACAACGTTGCATTTGAATAGTCGAGCATTTTTATATACCTATTATATACATGCCTAACCTCTGATAGGATAAAAACATGCTTTTTTGAAAAAAGCGCCATCTGTTGGATGTAGGAGCAACACACGCTTCAGTCTCCGAAAGTTCTTCAGAAATTGCTTAAAATTTTTGATACAATGCTCCATTCAAATACGTGCGTGTTATATATACCTTCTATTTAGATGCCACTCCTGTGACAGGTAAAAGTATTTTTTTTAAACAGCGCCATCTGTTGCACGTAAGACTAATACAAGCTATACAAAATATGTTACAATTCCATTTCAATGTTTCCAATTCCATTGGTAAATTGGAATTTTCATAGATTTTGATTTATTTTCATTGTGATTTAATTATTTTGTGTGACATTGCGTTGGAATTGAGCTGTGTTGTTTACCATACCGTTCATTTCGTGGATATAGTTTATTTGTTACTTTTTCATTGTTTTTTTTCGTTTTTTAACTGTTCTTATTATTTTTCAGTGCAATTGGTGGTGAAATTGAGCTGTGTCGATTGCTCTGTGTTTGAATTATTGAAATATTTCGTTAGTATTTTTGTTTTTGTTTTGAAAACATGAAAATGGACAACACGTTCATTTCACAGCTGCAAAAGTGTAACAAACAGCTATGAATCCAACGGCTACAACGTTAACTGCTTTCTTCACGTTATGTCAAAATGACGTGTTTGCAAAAAACAAAGCTGTATTCGGAAGTACTTACGTATTACACATGCAATACCAGTAGAAAATCATTTGAACGACGCAAACGAGGAAAGCAAGTCGACGGACAACTTGGCATATTCAAATAAACTACGATAGGCAGATTGTACACCGTGCCTCCTAATCAGGATGAATGTTTCTTTCTTCGCATACTGTTGGTAAATGTGCCCGGTCCAACGTCTTTCCAACCATTGAGATTTGTCAACGGCGTAACACATGCCACTTCCCTTAGTGCATGTCAGGCTCTGAATTTATTGGAGAACGATCGGCACTGGGATGTATGCATTAATGACGCGTCCAAGACGTCACATCCAAATCAAATTCGTGCAATGTTTGCAATCATATTGACCACAGGCTCTCCGTTATCTCCAAAAGAATTATGGGATAATTATACGTCACACATGACTGAAGATATTATCCGTCGAATACGCAAAGAAAATTCAAATATGAACATGGATTTTACAGTAAAAATCTTCAACGAAGCGTTGATAATGATTGAAGACTTGTGTTTAGAAATCGCGAACAAAGTTCTCAATCAATTGGAAATGCCATCATCGAATCGATCTGCTGCTGCTTCGTTCGATGTAGAATTGCATCGTGAACAAAATTACAACACGGGTGATCTACTGTCGAATGTTTAATCAAATATTCCTAGGCTAACGTTTGAACGAAAAGGCATTAACAATCAAATAATTCAAACTGTCAAAAACGGGCTTGGAGAAATCTTCTTAGATGCGCCAGGAGTAACTGGTAAAATCTTCATAATTAGATTGATTCTGGCAGCATTTCGATCACAAAAAGTCATAACCTTAGCTCTTGCGTCGTTCGGAATTGCTGCGACATTGCTACCAGGTGGAAGTACTGCTACTTCGACTTTGAAATCGCCATTGACAATGCAATTCAGTGAAACTCCGACGTGCAACATTTCCAATGCATCCGGCATGGGAAAAGTATTGCAGAAATGCAAACTTATTGTTTGGGACGAAGGCCCAATGCCCCACAAAAATCGTTCGAGGCTCTTGATCGATCATTGCAAGATTTGCGTGGAAACATCAGACCATTTGGGAACGCACTTATATTGCTTGCAGGAGATTTCAGGCAAACATTACCTGTAATTCCTCGATCGACACCAGCGGAAGAAATAAATGCTTGCCTGAAATACTTTACTTTGTGGCGCCACATAAAGACATTTAAACTAACTACAAATATACGTGTAATTATGTAGCTACTGCCAAATTTTCCGTCAGCTGAGATATTCTCACATCAATTTCTTGAAATTGGAAACGTAAACGGGCCGGTTGATCTGACCTCAGGACGAATTTCATTGCCTCATAACTTCTGCAATTTATTGACGTTAAAAGAAGAATTGATTGAAGAAGCATTTCCCAATATTGAAACCAGGTATAAGAATTACGATTAGCTGAGTGAATGAGCTATTCTTGTGGCCAAGAACAAAACGTCTACGACCTTAACAATATTATTCATTCTTGTCTAACATTCAAAGCGAGGCAGTCACATACAAGTCGGACGACACTTTTGAGGAAGCAGATGAAGCGGTTAATTATCCAACAGAATTTTTTAATTCTTTTCAAATTCAATCTATTTCGATCTGCCAGGGATACCATCACACGTATGGCAATTGAAAATAGGCTTGCCAATTATCATGTTGCAAAATATCAACCAGCCAAAACTTTGTAACGCCACGCATCTTGCAGCAAAAAATTAATCAGCGACAACGTAGAAGCAACAATCTGACAGGACCTTTCAAAGAGAAAGATGCCCTCATTCCTCGCATTCCTTTGATTCCAACAGATATGTCATTTCAATTGCAGGTATTGTAATTTCCAATTCAATTGGCGTTTGCAATCACCATCAACAAAGCTCAGGGCCAATCTTTAAAATTGTGGAGTTTATATCTAGACACGGATTGCTTCTCACATGGACAATTATATGTTGAGTGGTCAAGAGTCGGCAAACCAGACAATCTCTATATCTCCACAGACAATGGAACAACAAAAAATATTGTATATCCACAAGGATTGTGAAATTAAACATATTAGAAACGTTCGCTTTCTCTTTTCTTTTTTTCCCATTTAACCAGACTGAGCCACAGCAACGCGTGGCGGGTACAGCTAGTATATATATAAATGGAAACGTTCTTTTTTTCAAAATCGCTAAGCTCCGAAAGTTTTTCACCAATTGCTTTGAAATTTTCACACAATGTTCCATTCGCATCCAAGCGGGTTTTATATACATACTATATCGATATCACGTCTGTGACGGGAAAAAACATGTTTATTTTTTAAACTGTGTTTTTCTTGCGTTTTCAATGTGAGGGAAATCTTCGAAACCTCTTTACCGATTTCTTTGAAATTTTGATACAACGTTGCATCGGAATACGCGAGAGGTTTTATATACCTACTACATACATGCCTCACCTGTGACAGGTAAAAACATGCTGTTCTTGTTTTAAACAGCGCCATCTGTTGCAGGTAAGACTAACACAAGCTATACAAAATATGTTACGCTTCCATTTCAATGTTTCCAATTGCATTGATAAATAAAATTTTCATAGATTTTGATTTATTTTAATTTTGATTTAATTATTTTGTTTGGCATTGCGTTGGAATTGAGCTGTGTTTTTAACATACCATTCATTTCGTGGGTATAGTTTATTTGTTTCTTTTTTCATTGTTTTTCTTTTCGTTTTTTTTAACTGTTCTTATTATTTTTCAGTGTCATTGATGATGAACGTTAGCTGTGTCGATTGATCTGCGTTTAAATTATTGAAATATTTCGTTAGTATTTTTTGTTTTTGTTTTGAAAACATGAAAATGGACAACATGTTTATTTCACAGCTGCAAATGTGCAACAAACAGCTATGAATCCACCGGCTACAACGTTAACTGCTTTTTTCACGTTATGGTAAAATGACGTGTTTGCGAAAACAATACAGTATTCGGAAATACCCCCGTATTGCACATGGCATGCCAGTAGAAAATCATTTGAACGACGCAAACGAGGAGAGCGTGTCGACGGACAACTTGGCATATTCAAATAAACTACGATAGGCAGACTGTACACAGTGCGACCTAATCAGGATGAATGCTTCTTTCTTCGCATGCTGTTGGTAAATGTGCCCGGTCCAACGTCTTTCCAGCCATTAAGATTTGTCAACGGCGTAAAACATGCCACTTCCCGTAGTGCATGTCAAGCTCTGAATTTATTGGAGAACGATCGGCACTGGGATGTATGTATTAATGACACGTCAAACACGTCACATCCAAATGAAATTCGTGCAATGTTTGCAATCATATTGACCACAGGCTCTCCGTTATCTCCAAAAGGATTATGGGATAATTATAAATCACACATGACTGAAGATATTATCCGTCGAATACGCAAAGAAAATTCAAATATGAACATGGATTTTACAGTAAAAATCTTCAACGAAGCGTTGATAATGATTGAAGACTTGTGCTTAGAAATCGCGAACAAAGTTCTCAATCAATTGGAAATGCCATCATCGAATTGATCTGCTGCTGCTTCGTTCGACGTAGAATTGCGTCATGAGCAAAATTACAACACGGGTTATCTGTTGTCGTATGTGCAATCAAATATTCCTAAGCTAATGCTTGAGCGAAAAGGCATTAACGATCAAATAATTCAAACTGTCAATAACGGGCTTGTAGAAATCTTCTTAGATGCGCCAGGAGGAACTGGTAAAACCTTCCTAATTAGATTCATTCTGGCAGCATTTCGTTCCCAAAATGGCATAACCTTAGCTCTTGCGTCGTCCGGAATTGGTGCGACATTGCTACCAGGTGGAAGAACTGCTACTTCGATTTTGAAACCGCCATTGACCATGAAATTCAGTGAAACTCCCACGTGCAACATTTCCAATGCATCCGGCATGGGAAAAGTATTGCAAATATGCTAACTTATTGTTTGGGATGATTGCACAATGCCCCTCAAAAAATCGTTCGAGGCTCTTGATCGATCATTGCAAGAATTGCGTTGAAACATCAGACCATTTGGGAACGCATTAATATTGCTTGCAGGAGATTTCAGGCAAACATTACCTGTAATTCCTCTAATTTCGTCCTACCAGCGGACGAAATAAATGCTTGCCTGAAATACTCTACTTTGTGGCGCCACGTAAAGACATTTAAATTAACTACAAATTATTTGCGTGTAGTTATGTAGCTACTGCAAAACGATCCATCAGATGAGATATTCTCACATCAATTTCTAGAAATTGGGAACGTAAACGGGCCGGTTGATCTGACCTCAGGACGAATTTCTTTGCCTCATAACTTCTGCAATTTAGTGACGTCAAAAGAAGAATTGATTGAAAAAGTATTTCCCAATATTGAAACCAATTATAAGAGTCACGATTGGCTGAGTGAACGAGTTATTCTTGTGGCCAAGAACAAAACGTCTACGACCTTAACAATATTATTCAGTCTAACATTCAATGCAAGGCAGTCACATACAAGTCCGTCGACACTGTTGAGGAAGCAGATGAAGCGGTTAATTATCCAACAGAATTTTTTAATTCACTCGATCTGCCAGGGATACCATCACACGTACGGCAATTGAAAATTGGCTTGCCAATTATCATGTTGCGAAATGTCAACCAACCAAAACTTTGCAACGCCACGCGCCTTGCAGTCAAAAAAATTTATCAGCGACGTCGTAGAAACAACAATCTGACAGGACATTTAAAGGGGAAGATGGCCTCATTCCTTCCATTCCTATGATTCCAACAAATATGCCATTTCAATTTAAGAAATTGTAATTTCCAATTCAATTGGCGTTTCCAATCACCATCAACCAATCTAAGGGCCAATCTTTAGAAGTGTGCACTTTATATCTAGGCACGGATTGCTTCTCACGTGGACAATTATATGTTGAGTGTTCTAGAGTCGGCAAACCAGAAAATCTCTATATCTCCACAGACAATGGAACAACAAAAAATATTGTATACCCACAAGGATTGTGAAATTAAACATATTAGAAACGTGCGCTTTCTCTTTTCTTTCTTTCCCATTTAACCAGACTGAACCACAGCAACCCGTGGCGGGTACTGCTAGTATATCTATATAAAAAAATGGAAATGTTCATTTGCGCATAACCGCTAATCTCCGAAAGTTCTTCACCAATTGCTCACCAATTCACACAACGTTCCATTCGCATCCGAGCAGGTTTTTTTTATACATACTGTATAGATGCCACATCTGTGACGGAAAAAAATGCTTTTTCAGAAAAACTGTTTTTCATGTGTTTTTCATATGAGAGAAATCTTCGAAACCTCAATACCAATTGCATTTAAATTTTGACACAACGTTGCATTGAAATAGGCGCGTCATTTTATATATCTACAATATACGTGCCTTACCGGTGACAGGAAAAAACATTTTGTTTAAAAAACCGCGCCATCTGTTGGACGTAGGAGTAACACATGTCATAATCTCCAAAACCTATATACGGATTGCTTTGAAATTTTGACACAACGTTGCATTCGAATACGCGCGTCATTTTATATATCTACTATATTGACGCTACCCCTGTGACAGGTAAAAACATGCGTTTTTTGAAAAACAGCGCCATCTGTTGCATATAAGACCAACACACGCTATACTAAATATATTACGATTCCATTTCAATGTTTCCGATTTCATTGATATATTTATTTTTATAATTTTCGATTTATTTTAATTTTGATTTAATTATTTTGTGTGACATTGCGCTGGAATTGAGCTGTGTTGTTTACCATACCGTTCATTTCGTTAGTATAGTTTATTTTTGTAATTTTTCATTATTTTTCATTTCGTTTTTTAACTGTTTTTCTTATATATCAGTGATAGGAACATCTGGGGGCCTGATTCACGATGCAGTTACGCAAGTTGTTAGGAACGTGTACATCGCTCCTCAATTTTTGATGGCTTTGGTTACATTTATTAACCAGTTTAAAAGCATGAAAACTTGCCAATCAACTGTTGTTATTATTATAAACAGCCTTCTGGTGCTTCAGAGCTCATTAACTGTTTAATAATTGTAAACAAGGCTGCCAAAGATTGAGAAAAAATTCGTAAGTGTTCGTAAGTGTTTGCATAACTTCTTCGTGAATCTAGCCCCAGATCATTTAATGTTCTCAATTTTCTGATGGGGACATTAGATTATTTGATCATCAGACGAGGGAGTGGGGAATGATTGGAAGGACGAGGGGACGGGAGTGGGTGATGGCGGGGAGAACGAGGAGACAGGTGATGGGGGTAATGGTGGGGGAGGACGAGGGGACAGGGGAGTTGGAATGGTGGGGACGAGGGAAATGGAGAATGGTTGGGAAGACAAGAGGATAGGGGAGTGGGGGATAATGGGTAGGACGAGGGGACAGGGGAGGGGGAAATGGTAGGGACGACGAAAGGACGAGGGAGTGGGAGATAATGGGGAAGGACAAGGGGATTGTGGAGTTGGGAATGGTTAGAAGGACAAGGGGATGCTGGAGTGAAGGATGAAGGGAAGGAAAATGGACAAGGAAGTGAGGAATGGTTGGGAGGACGAGAGGACGGGGAGGGGGGGGGATGGTTGGGAGGACTGGGGAAGATTGCTGTAACTTAGCAGCCCACATGCTTTGCTGAGCCACAGCAACGCGTGGCCGGGTACAGCTATATATATATATATATATAATATATATATATATATATATATATATATATATATATATATATATATATATATATATATATTATATATATGTCGTACCTAGTAGCCAGAACGCACTTCTCGGCCTAATATGCAAGGTCCGATTTGCCTAATAGGCCGAGTGATTTTTTTCATTTTCAATCAATAGTTTTCAATTAGTTTATTTGAATTGTTATTATTATATTATATTAAGAACATAAATTATTGACTTAGTTGTGTTAGTTTAGGTTAGGTTAAGATAGGTTATCTTGAGGTTATCTTGAGATGATTTCAGGGCTTTAGTGTCCCCGCGGCCCGGTCCTCGACCAGGCCTCCATCCCCAGGAAGCAGCCCGTGACAGCTGACTAACACCCAGGTACCTATTTACTGCTAGGTAACAGGGGCATAAGGTGAAAGAAACTCTGCCCATTTTTTCTCGCCGGCGCCCGGGATCGAACCCGGGTTAGGTTAGGTTAGGTTAGGTTAGGTAGGGTTGGTTAGGTTCTGTCATATATCTACGTTAGTTTTAACTCAAATATAATCAGATTACCTCATACATAATGAAATGGATAGCTTTATCATTTCATAAGAGAAAATTTGAAAAATATATAAATTCAGGAAAACTTGGCTTATTAGGCAAATCGGGCCTTGCATAGTAGGCTGAGAATTGCGTTCTGGCTACTAGGTACAACATATATATATATATATATATAATATATATATATATATATATATATATATATATATATATATAATATATATATATATATATATATATATATGTCGTACCTAGTAGCCAGAACGCACTTGTCAGCCTACTATGCAAGGCCCGATTTGCCTAATAGGCCAAGTTTTCATGAATTAATTGTTTTTCGACTACCTAACCTACCTAACCTAACCTAACCTACTTTTTCGGCTACCTAACCTAACCTAACCTGTAAAGATAGGTTAGGTTAGGTTAGGTAGGGTTGGTTAGGTTCGGTCATATATCTACGCTAATTTTAACTCCAATGAAAAACATTGACCTCATACATAATGAAATGGGTAGCTTTATCTTTTCATAAGAAAAAATTAGAGAAAATATATTAATTCAGAAAACTTGGCTTATTAGGCAAATCGGGCCTTGCATAGTAAGCCAAAAAGTGAGTTCTGGCTACTAGGTACGACATATATATATATATATATATATATATATATATATATATATATATTATATATATATATATATATATATATATATATATTGTGACGGGAAAGTGTTGGAGTGTTGATGTTCGGCAGTCCTCCAATGGCAGGTGTCAATGCCTGTCACACTTCCAAAAAACAGATAGACTGCTTACCTGTTGTCTGTGGTAAGTTAGAGGGAGGAACACGTAAAACACAAAGTATGAACAATTAAACTTTAATATATTTACTTTAAACATAAGTGAAAGTAAAGACAAATCTCGGGTAACTGAATAACGCAAAAATGACAAAGATAAATACAAAAAACACAATAGATTAAATAATATAATGTGAAATAGTGCAATGGTGCTGAGAATATTCGCTATGGCTGAGACCTCCCTTAGTATACGAAAGCCAGAGAGCTTAGTATGCCAGAGAGAGATGTCAACTCTAAGAGCACAAAGAATATTCTGAAGTTGATAGCTGGTCAGGCTCAGACGTCGACTCAGGTAGATGGCGCTGATGTGCGGTGTGCAAGTGTGCGGTCGGCGAGTCACCAATCAAGGAGCAGGCAAGCTGGGAATGGGTAATCTGCTGGTTGAAGACGGGTGGCGAACCGGCTTGAAGGGGGGTCAGGGGGTTCAGGGTACGTTTTGCCTCCTGGTCAAAACGTTTTGTGCAACTGGAGACGTATCTTGAATGTAGCATCTTGTACTTGTAGAATCGACGTAACTTTAAGTAGGAAAGAGCAGGCTCATCTCTCTTGAAAGAGATTATCGTCACAATATATATATATATATATATATATATATATATATATATATATATATATATATATATATATATATATATATATATATATATATATATATATATATATATACATATAATATATCGTACCTAGTAGCCAGAACGCACTTCTCAGCCTACTGTGCAAGGCCCGATTTGCCTAATAAGCCAAGTTTTCATGAATTAACATATTTTCTCAATTTTTTTCTTATGAAATGATAAAGCTACCCATTTCATTATGTATGAGGTCAATTTTTTTTTATTGGAGTTAAAATTAACGTAGTTATATGACCGAACCTAACCACCCTACCTAACCTAATCTAACCTATCTTTATAGGTTAGGTTAGGTTAGGTAGCCGAAAAAGGTAGGTTAGGTTAGGTTAGGTAGGTTAGGTAGTCGAAAAATAATTAATTCATGAAAACTTGGCTTATTAGGCAAATCGGGCCTTGCATAGTAGGCTGAGAAGTGCGTTCTGGCTACTAGGTACAACATATACATATATATATATATATATATATATATATATATATATATATAATATAATATATAATATATATATTATATAATATATATTATATATTATATATATATATATATATAATATATATATATATATATAGTATATAATTATATATATATATATATTATATATATATATATAATATATATATATATATAATATATATATATATATATATATGTCGTACCTAGTAGCCAGAACTCACTTTTGGCCTACTATGCAAGGCCCGATTTGCCTAATAAGCCAAGTTTCCTGAATTAAAATATTTTCTCTAATTTTTTTCTTATGAAATGATAAAGCTCCCATTTCATTATGTACAAGGTCAATTTTTGTTATTGGAGTTAAAATTAACGTAGATATATGACCGAACCTAACCAACCCTACCTAACCTAACCTAACCTATCTTTATTGCTTAGGTTAGGTTAGGTAGCCGAAAAAGTTAGGTTAGTTAGGTTAGGTAGGTTAGGTAGTCGAAAAAACATTAATTCATGAAAACTTGGCCTATTAGGCAAATCGGGCCTTGCATAGTAGGCTGAGAAGTGCGTTCTGGCTACTAGGTACGACATATATATATATATATATATATATATATATATATATATATATATATATATATATATATATATTATATATATATATATATATATATATATATATATATATATATATATATATATATGTCGTACCTAATAGCCAGAACGCACTTTTCAGCCTAATATGCAAGGCCCGATTTGCCTAATAAGCCAAGTTTTCATGAATTAATGTTTTTTCGACTACCTAACCTACCTAACCTAACCTAACCTAACTTTTTCGGCTACCTAACCTAACCTATAGAGATAGGTTAGGTTAGGTTAGGTAGGGTTGGTTAGGTTCAGTCATATATCTACGTTAATTTTAACTACAATAAAAAAATTGACCTCATACATAATGAAATGGGTAGCTTTAGCATTTCTTAAGAAAAAAAATTAGAGAAAATATATTAATTCATGAAATCTTGGCTTATTAGGCAAATCGGGCCTTGCATAGTAGGCTGAGAAGTGCGTTCTGGCTACTAGGTACGACATATATATAATATATATATATATATATATATATATATATATATATATATATATATATCTATATATATATATATTATATATATATATAGTTGGATCTGCCACAACAATAACTACTACTATCAATGAGCAAATGTAATGTTTGTCACTAATGTGATATTTTGAAAGTTCAAGATTCTTTCAAAACATTTCATGATGATGACACAATAATTACTTCTGAATGAGAGAAGCCTTGTGGTGTAACCAAGAACGGACTTTCATGTTATGATGAAGTGACGGAAGCTTAAAGTTTTTATTAATAATGAGTCTTACATAATTATTGTAAATAAATCCTCAGGCGGGAGCTGACAGCTGAGTGAACAACGCTTCGTATTCGTAGTCCTGAGGTTTTGGGTTCGATCCCTTGGTGAAGGCGGAAACAAATGAGCAGAGTTTCTTTCACTCTGATGCGCCTGTTACTTTGCACTAAAGGTACCTGGGTTAGACAGCTGCTGCTGGCTGCTTCCTGTGGGTGAGTAACATAAAGGATACCTGATAGAGGATCAGGCCGCGGGGACGCTAAGCCCCAAAATCATCTTAAGATAACCTCAAGAAGATACAGTGTACTGGATTTTAAGGTTGCTATCTTAACGTAAAACTGAGCATTGGTAAATGTTCTTTGTGAATGATATACTTTTTATTTGGATGTGTTCATATATAAGGTTGTTATATACTTGTATTAGGTTAATAACGATTGCTTAGTTTAATGTTAAATATTTATTCATGATAATAAACTGATTCCTTAAGATAGGCCTAATCTTTGTTTCACACTATTGCTGATATTTGACCTCAAAATTTTATTACAATTTAACAGGAATGAGGAGCGATGCATTCTACTTGGAAGGATCAGGTTTAGTATATATTTATGTCAGCTGACATAAGACGAAGCGATATCTGAAGACTTATATTCGGATGCTCGTAATTTCCAGGAGAAACACCAGCAGACTAACAACATAACCACCGAGCAGGATTATGAACATTCCCTAAAATAACAGATTATACATTTAGAATATAATTACAATTTATGATAATATGTTCATAATTATATTCATCTTCATTATGAGGCAAATGTTGCATTACCCAAAGGTCAGAGACAGCGAGAGCAGTGGTTTCGGTGACCTTGGTCGGTGGGTAGGCACAGGTTGTTGCACTGGTGCCTGAGGCCCTGGTCCAGTTGAGATAAACCTGCTTCCGTCAAGTCCATCACTCTGTAAAGATTTTAAAAAATTATATGTACTAGATAGGGTAACAGCAGTGCTGACTTCGACCCCTTGAAGGTTGAGCTATTAGAGCCAGACACCCAGAAAAAGAGACAATAGAGTGGGCCCAGAAGAGCACTTGAAAGTCCCCAACCCTAGCCAGTCACTCTGTAAATATCATTAAGGCTAGCCACAGCATCTGGCTTACAAACGTTGGTAAATAAATAAACATACATACTTTTTTAGATATAGATATACGAGTGAGGTTCCCAGCATTGCCTGAGTCTGCCTGTCTGTCATCCATCTGTCCATCTCTCTGTCTATCCATACATCAATCAAATTATTTATCTATCCTTCTACCAATACATCTATACACCTTCTATCCATCCATCTGTGTATCATTCACTCAATCAATCAACCTTACTATTCATGTATCCATCAATCCATCTATTTCTGCATCTATCAATTCATCCATCCATCTATCTATCCATCTATTTGTCCATTTATCAGTCCATCTATTCGTCCATCCAGTCTTCCATCTACTCCTCGATCTATGAATCTATATAATCATCTTTCCATCCATATATAATTCTATATATCAATTTATTCGCCTGTCTATCCATCTATCTATCCTTTTTCCATTCATCAAATCATCTATGTATCTATATATCCATATATCTATCTATCTATCTATCTATCTATCTATCTATCTATCTATCTATCTATCTATCTATCTATCTATCTATCTATCTATCTATCTATCTATCTATCTATCTATCTATCTATCTATCTATCTATCTATCTATTTATGTATATAATCATCGCTGTATCAATCAATCCATCTTTCCAACGATCTATTCATCTATCTGTCTGTCCATCCATTCATCTCTCTGTAAATCCATCTATTTATCTGTCTATCCATCTATCTATCCATCTATCTATCCATCTATATATCCATCTATCCATATATCTATCTATCTATCAGCCTATTAATCATTTATTCCTCAACCTCTCCATCTGTCTATCCATCTATCAAAATATCCATTTACCATATTTCTATCCATCAATCCATCTATGTATTCATCGACTTATCTATCTACCCGTCTATCTGTCTATTCATCTACTTAGATAAGTAGATGACAGACATCTATCCGTCTGTCTATCTTTCCATCTATTTCTCCATCGATACAGATGTCTATCCATATATCTATCCATCTAAGTATCTGTTTATCCATCCACCTATTTATCCACCCACCTATCCATCCAACTTACAATCTATGTACTCATATATCTATCCATCTTCCATGTGTCCATCCATCTACTGTACTCACCTAGTTGCACTCATCTAGTTGTGCTTGCGGGGGTTGAGCTTCGGCTCTTTAATCCCGCCTCTCAACCGTCAGTCTACTCGTGTACAGATTCCTGAGTTTCTCGAGCTCTGTCATATCACTATCACTGCCTTTCTGTTTCTGTCTCTCTCTCTCTCTGTCTGCCTGTCCTTGTCTCGCTGTCTCCTTTTCTGTATCTCTCTATTCATGTCTTTGTCTCTCTGTCTCTGTTTCTCTTTCTGTGCCTGTCTCTGTCTGTCCGTCTCTTTCTGTTTCTCTTTGTTTGTCTCTGTTTTATTTCCTTTCAAATTTAATTTGAAAGGGAATAAACAGCTCCTCTCACCAGCTCCTCTCACCAGGGTCGCTGGTGAGAGGAACTGAATGATGTGAAATGCAAAAAAAAAAAAGAAAAAAACTAAGTTACTCCTATATTCTTAGAAAGGGGCATGGTTAGAGAAATATTATAAGCTGTCGTTGGAGTGTTACTTACTCTGAGGCTACCTTGAGATGATTTCGGGACTTAGCGTCCCCGCGACTCGGTCGTCCACCAGACCTCCAGGTTGCTAGACTGGTCAACAACGATATTGGACGCGGCTGCTTGCAGCATGACGTATGAGTCACAGCCTGGTTTATCGGGTATGCCTTGGATACCTGATCACTATGATAAATTATTGATCTGATCAATATGATAAATTAGGATCCTGTAATTTATGTGACTTCAGGCATATTATTGATTGCAGGAAATATATGTTAATTTTCCCGAGATCAATGAATAATGTTGTATATAACTGTAACAAAATATTTGTTTAATGTATGTTTTGAAAATATTTAGCTATGTAGCCTGGGGGCTGTGCCAAAAATCGTTCTTAGTGTGACTCCTGGCTCGCTGTTACTTTTTAATTCTGGCGACCGCGACCAGACTACGTTCATTGCAGACATCAGACACCAGAGTAAGTAGCTTTCCTTGGAGTGCTACTTTGTACATTAGCACCATCGAGGAAAGAGTCCTCTGTAGTAGGCCAGAACCAAGTATATTCGGCCATTATGTAGATGACATTTATTATAGTATAAGACCTAGAAGAAGCAATTGGTCTGAAAAGCCGTCTGGAGAAAGAATCAGGACTTTCAAAAAAGGGAAAATAACAGTCTCTCTTTCCTGGATGTGTTAATAACAAAAACAGACGCATCTCTAAGTACCAGGGAATACCAAGCCAGGGCCGTCTTAACAGCATTATGGGCCCCTGGGCAAACCAGTGTGCTTGGGCCCCTAGGACAACCACCCACAGGTATAAAAAGTAAATGTTCGATAAAACTAAACATGTATATTTATTTTATTGGCACTTCAAGAAAACTGGTGATAAAACATTCAAACCATGCTATGAGCAGCAACTAATCAATATATTTATTTTTTATTTATTTTTATTTATTTATACATACAAGAGTTCTTACATTCTTGTACATCCACTGGCATGCGTACCGTTCCAGGCAAGTCCTTAATCCTTACGACCCCACCAAATCGTTTAACAGCAGGTACCCATTCATTGCTGGGTAAAGAGAGGCTACAGTTAAAAAATTGCGCCCAGTAAAACCTCCCGGCCAGTACACGAACTCAGGACAAAGCGCTCGCAAGACGCCAGACTAGCGTCTAGCCACAACGCCACGGGGACGTCGTTCCCGTGGCGTATAAACATTGAAACAATTCAAAAGGTTTGAAAAACTCTATAATACTCATAAGCTACATAGATTAGATGGCACAGTATGAATTTATTACGAACTTCTTATTATAACATACATTTGTGGCATTTGTTTTCAGAGAATTATTTTATAATTTGCTGGAAATCCATGGTCTTCAGGATGTCATTTTCCATGCACATGGGTGAAAGCCAGTTCAAACGATGCTGCCCCGTTGTGCTGCGAAGCAAATTTGGAATAAGTTTCTGTCTTGAAAAAGAACGTTCTCCTGTACAGTTGTTCACCATCATGCACATGATCACTGAGTGCAATTCCAGCATTCGGGAATATAAATTTCAATTTGTTCTAAATAATTTTTTTTCTGTATTGGAATATATTGAAGTAGCCTTGGCTAAGTTGACTCATATCATTCCAGTATATACACTCTGATTGGGGAATCTCCTCTATTTCTGAGGAGGTGAAGGATTTTCTCACTGAAAATCATTTTGAGGCATTGGAGTGACTTGAGCTCAAAACCTGGAGATTCCAAGACACCTCCTGCTTAACCGCTCAGCCACGGTGGTACAAAAGCTGACAAACCCTGAACTCTACTGAGTTCTCTGGGGAAGTTCTGGAAGCCCCAAACTAGGGCCCAATTAGGGTTTGCTAGCCAATCCGACTACACTCAGCACTTGCACCAACTTTAAGGTTATCTTGAGGTGATTTCGGGGCTTAGCGTCCCCGCGGCCCGGTCCTCGACCAGGCCTCCTTTTTTGTTACACAACCACAGGAAGCAGCCCGTAGCCGCTGTCCAACTCCCAGGTGCCTATTTACTGCTAGGTAACAGGAGCATCAGGGTGAAAGACGCATTTTGCCCATTTGTCTCCGCCTCCACCGGGGATCGAACCCGGAACTTCAGAACTAGGAATCCGAAGCGCTATCCACTCAGCTGTCAGGCGCCCCAACAACACAGCTCTGTTGTCGTGTGCTAGAACTGTGCACGACAGGAGATGAAGCTTTCTGCATAGAACTACCATGCATAGTTCTGCATGGTAGAAATATCCATTCATAGTTCTGCATGGTAAAACTATGCATCAATAGTTCTGCATGGTAGTGGTAGGCCTCATCGGCCTACCACCAACACGTGACGTCGAGAGCACACTGTCATCTTTGTGGCTGAGGAAGCACTTCCTCGCCCAGTAACAACATCACTAACACTATTCTCATCAATGCTGTTTGCAAGTGGGGGGAGTTGTATCTGTTCCTATGAGAAAGTTGGGTTCGGACCGCCGTCGTGTCAACACCTGGTGGTTGCTCGTGCGGCTTTCGGAATATTCTCATCTCTTCCTCGGGAGATCCTTTTGTACTTCAGCTGGTTTCCTTGGGCCTGTGTTGGCTGGAAGCAATCACCCAGGGGGGCACTTACGATATAGGCAAAGACCGGTGCCTCCGTTCTGGACCTCCCTTTTGTGGAGAAGACATTGGCATTGATGGCTGGTCCCCGACAGGCAAACGTCTGCTGGAAAATGTACCAGCGAAAGCTGCCCCAGAGCTGGACACCAAGAGGAAGTTCTCGCTTACAGGGGATATTTCTCCATAGGTACATCGTTTCTCGTTTGTGGGGGTCCATATCCTGTCGACGACAGATCAGTGCCTATTTACGAGTTCCCTACCTTAAGTTCCCTAACTTAAGCTCGAGGCTTCGGTTTTGTCGTCACATTGCCTGCGTGAGACCAACCAAACCTTGGTTAGGAACGCAGCTCTTAACCTAAATATCAGTGCGCAGGCTCAATCGCACATCAGCTGTCGAACATAACCTGACTGAGGAAATGTCCTGTCAGATGTCGACAGGTGTTGTTCCCAGAGGAGGAGTCCCTGTTCTGGTATTGGAAGATCGGTCCAATTGACTCGAGTGTTGCTGTGAAAGACCTTCTGGCCACTCTTCACGTGTTAGGGGTGCAATAGTGGGTCTACTGGAAATCACTTGGATTCGAGTAGCAGGGAGCCTACGAACATTGTATGTGTTACGTTTGACAGACCCCTCCCTGACTGGGTGGCAGAGACCCCTCCTCGATCATTTTGGATACTGCTTTATAATTTCCCGCTGATCCGTTACTATGCCTGTCATCTATTGGGTCATAGTCACCTCACGTGCTGCAATGTGGCTCGCTGTGTAAACTATGGCAGAATAGATCATAAGGATCGTGAACATGGTGGGTGCCCAGCTGCTCCTCGTTTCCTGTTATGTCACGGTCCTCACAAAGTCACGTCAAAGAGTTGAAACGGTATATCTTTAGGCTCTCCAGTTGGACATCGATTATAAAGCAGCAGACACCCCTCGACAGTAGCTGTTACAGAAATTACATGCCATTAAGCAGCCTCCCATTTTATCTCGATTCCCTTGCCCGTCCCAGCCCCACGCCTCGTATGGGGCTGGGATTATGTAGGATGATAATAATAATAATGGGATGATTATTATCAGGCAACTAATAATTTCTTCCCTCTGGGTCGCCTTGACATCAATGGGACTTTTGCCTCGAATTCCGACATGGACGCCCAGCTCGGGCAATTGCCCCGTGCCGTCTTAATAGCATTAAGGCCCCAGGGCAAACCAGTGTGCTGAGGCCCCTATAACAACCACTCACAAGAATAAAAGTAAATAGTCGATAACATTAAAAAATATTTTTTTTTATTATCACTTCAACAAAACTAGTGATAAAACATTAATAACATGCTGTATAGCATCATGTTTTTCCTAATCAAAATGATAAAAATTTTAACAATAAAAAGGCTTAAAAACACAATAATACTCATTAAGTTACACAGATTAGATGGCACAGAATGAAATTATTACGAACTTCTTATTATAACAAGCATTTCCGGCATTTCTTGTCAGAGAATTGCTTTATTGTTGGCTTGAAATCAATGAGCCTCAGGATGTCATTTTATGTGTATTTGAGTTCAAACGATGCTGCCCCATTGTCGTACGAAGCAGATATTTTATAATTTTCTGTCTTGAAAAAGGACGTTCTTCTGTACAGTTGGTTACCATCACGCACATGAACACTCTTGAGTGCAATTTCAACATTCGGGAATACAGATTTCAAATTGGTCGAAATTATTTTTGTTTTCTGTATAGTGTAGGGAGACTCACAATTTTCATCAGGAGCCATGTAGTGCTTGAGATGCTCTCACTCATTAAAAGTTCATCACAATTCCGGACTTTGTGATACATATTAGCCAGACGTTCACAATTTTTCTTTCATGCGTCAGAGGGAATAGTTTTCAATTCACTGAAGAAATAAAACAGATTTCCAATCTGTGAATAAGCCTCTGCACGTTTTGTCAGTTCAAAGATTAGAGTGTCCAGAATAGGGAGGAAAGTTTCCACCTTAAAATTTTTGGTTTTAATGATAAGTACCTCTTCTGCTGATCCTTCATATCTACTAAGACGCACACTTCGTTTTCGTTCCCGTTTTTTCCCATCACTGTAATCTGTTTCTGGACACATACTCCTGGCTTTGAATTCATTTTCACTAAATTTGTCTCTAGTAACCTGAAGGTAGGTTTTCATAGACTCAAGAAGATTTGTGGCAACAAAGATATTCACATCCTTTGATTGCAAGACCTTTTATGTTTTCCTCATTCTCTCTAGCATGTCATCAGAACGAATTGTGGGAAAGATTGTTTCCTGGTTTTCCATTTGTTTTGCTCAATCCTTCTTCTTCTCGCCTTGTATTCACTTGCTGTTCATTGTCAGCTGATAGAGAATCCAGTGCATGTTTGATTTTTTTCGAAACCCCCATACTGAGCATGAACAGCATCAAAATGTGCTGACCATCATGTGTCAGACAGGGGCTTGAACACAAAATCTTTTCCTAAAAATCATGCCAAAACATTCCTGCGATGAGTAAAACTAGCAAATAATTAATACAGATGCTAAACAAAGTAAAAAAAATATTACAGTCTGTAGACAACACTCTGCTGCTTTTACTCCCACCAAGCTCAGGCTGTGTCCAGCAAAGGGGACATAGATGGCAAACTCATTGAGTTGATCAATTCGTGCTTGCAATACAGTATATAGTCCAGACATATTTAAGGCATTATTGCATGACTGCCCACGGCAGTTTGATAGTTGAATTTTGTTCTCATTTAGAAATCCACGACAGTGTCTGTTAGATCATTTGCTCCATGAGAAAAGATGGCGAAAAACATCAAAAAACGTTCCGCAGGCTCACAGCCTTTAATGTATTGGAGAGTAAATGTCAGTTGATCTGTGTGTGCGATGTCTGGAGGGGAATCTACACTTATTGAATAATACTTTGGATCTTCTACTTCTTCAAG
Organism: Procambarus virginalis; assembly: GCA_020271785.1. Classification (NCBI taxonomy): domain Eukaryota; kingdom Metazoa; phylum Arthropoda; class Malacostraca; order Decapoda; family Cambaridae; genus Procambarus; species Procambarus virginalis. Next base: position 86,968 of record WNGS01163947.1, read on the forward strand.
AACAGTACAAATAATCTGTTGTCCCATTAATTCAATAAATTCCTCACAAATATTTGCTGATAAATATGAAGGTTTTCTTTTTCTAGGATTTCCATACATTTTGAGATGTTCTTCCAAGAAAGTGTCAAATTCACTAAGCAGCTCTAGTATACCTAAATATTTGCCATTTTTTGCTGACCCAGTAATCTGATTTTCTCCACGAAATTGTAAATCTTCAGAGGCAAGAAAGCAAATTACAGAAACCACGTGTGTCAACACTTTCTACCAATATTCCTGCTCTTAGTAATGTTGTTCAATTAATAAAGAAACTACACTTCCATTTCCTTTATGCCTTATCAAATATGCTGTCATGCACTTTCGATGTCCCTCATTTTCATGTTCTACAATAACATTGCTATACTTCCAGTCAATGAGCCCAAACGTAGCAATGGGAGATTCTTTCTTGGATAATAGGCGACATACAAAGCAGTACAATCGACCTTAGGATGGTGAACAGAGTAGCCATTCACGTTTAACATACTCGCCATTTCGCAATTCACGTTTGAAAATATTGTTTGATAAATACCATGCCATCATATCCTCTACTTCAGCTGTTTTATATTTTGTGAGTTTGAAACATTGCTATAATGATTCTGACAAGATGAGGGCCATCTACGAATCCAGTAGTCTATAATTAGTATAATTAATGTTCCATAGCCCCAGATCTGTCTCTTGAATTGTGAACTCCTTTACTGTTACATATTTGGGTATTTCCTCTTGTAAAATGACACCAACAGCATCAACAGACAATAATGGTATGTCTGCTGAAACTGGATGATTAGTTGCAGGAATGGTTGTAGATGAGGATGCTATATCTGAAGAAACCGTACTAATGACTGACATAGCAGGAGTGGATGCTGATGTGAATATTATATCTGAAAGAATGGTATGAGTGGCTGTCGTTCCACCTGAGTTGATGGTGGATGTTAATTTTGGAAGGGATCCTATTTTCTGTTTCGCCTCTGCAGCTTTCTTCCTCTTCTGTGCTTCACTCAAAAACATTATGTTTAATTACTGCTGAAAGACTTATTCACTTGGAAATATATAACTTAAATTTTTAGTATTTAGTCTCCAGAATGTAGGGTTATATCATATAATTGTGCATGCAACATAACCAAAATATTTAAACATTCTGCTTCCATAATGAACATGCCCCATGGTTGTGGGGCAACCGGGCAAGTGCTCATCGGACCCAATGGGTAAGACGCCTCTTCCAGCGTCTTGTGCTCATCACCTTCCCATCACTTCTCAGAGGAGCCGCCACCGCCGTCGTTGACACTACCGTTGATCGAGAGGTGCCGCCCCCTGGGATATCCCTGACTCCCAGGTGCTTTCAAGGGCGATAGATTTGCCAGTAGAACACATAGTCCGGCGTGCTGCATCTGTTGTTTGCAGGCCCCAGGAGGAGGGTTCGCAAGCTGACCACCACTCCTTTCAGGCGGAAGGTTGCTCTGCTCAACAGTCTTTGGACTGGCTGTCTTTGATGCCCTGCATTCTTCTTACCTCATGACTCGTCATGAGGGATTTATGGCATTTTCTGGTGGTTCTTACTTTGATGACGTCTGCGCGATAATGGTCAGAGAGCTAGGTACCATCATTCTGGAATAATGGGACCCCATTCTGAGAATGCGCTAGTGTTTTGGACTGCCCATTCCCTTTTCACGAAGACCCACGTTTTGCACAATTTTCTCGCCAGCTCACTACCGTAGGTCATCGGACTCTTTGAGACATGGCTCTCTAGCAATCTTTCATTAACTGTGACGGGGTATTTGGTTTGACAGACAGGATTGAGCACCTGGGCGGGGTGGAAGGGGCTGGTCCTCTTGGTTAGGGATTCAGTCCGTATTTCCATGCTCCGGTCCCGTTTTTTCTCAGGTGTTCATCAGGAATTCACTGCAACGCAGGTGGCCCTCTCCCATAGATGAGGCACTTTTGGAGTCCTCTATAACCCTTGTTTGCCTGCTATGGAGAGGGAGTTTGCCCACTATTTTGGCTATATCCCGGACACCTGCCTCGTCATGGGTGACTTTAATGCTCAGCACTCATCGTGGAAACCGTCACTCCTGAGTCACTTCCACAACACGGCTGGCTAGGCCTTGTTTCAGTTTTCCTTACTGACATCTCTTCTGTTCCAGGTTTGGGGACTCAGATAGACCCACTCAGCGGGCATACTTCTACATTTCATCTCTACATTGGAAGAAGGCCCCTTTCAGATGGCAAAGATTTGGACTGGGCCATATCTGAGCAGTGATCACCTTTCTGTCATTTAATTTACAAGTGTTCGTCCCACTCTGACCACGCGGAGATCCAGGTTTGTCTTCTCAGAGAAGTTGTCTTCTCAGAGAAGTGGTAGTTTGGCTTTGTGGCAGGTGACTCGTCAACCCTTCCTCCCAGTTGCAGCGAATTTGCATGAGTTCTCGTGCAAATTACTTCTCTGAGTCCCCCTCTTCGCTATGGGGCTCTCGCTACATTAAAAGGACCAATGACCGGACCGGCGCCATGAATGGAATTTTTTGCGACGCCATCCCACCCCATCTCAATGGCAGGCTTTCATAGGACGGATGTCATGTGTAGGCGGGAAGTACTCCTTGTCAATGCAAGGCCTGGTTCAGTACTGTGCCTCTATCTACTTCGACTCTTCATCTGCAGGAGCCTGGCCTTAGTTTGCAAGAGGTCTAGGGGCTACTCCCGGCTTTCTATCCCTCCGAGATCCCACTGGTAATGCGAAACGGGGGGAGAAACAAATGGCTGGGCTTTTGGGCTGACCATTTTGAGGAGGTTTTCTGTCCCCATGAATCCCCGTGGGTTCCGTCAGTTGGGGCAACCGAGAGGGTATCAGCCTAGCTTAGGACTTTGTTCGTCCATTTACATCAGGTGAACTCGAGGAGGCCCTGTCACGCTCTTGGACGGACACTGCCGGGATGGACTGCATCCCTGCAGTCTTGCGGTGGTGGTAGCCCATCCCCCACCTCTTCATCTGTAATGCTGCTGGTCTTTGGGCGTCATTCCTTACTCTTAGAAATGCACCATTTTTCTCTCTATTCCTCAGCCTTGAATACATGCGTCGGACCAGAGTTCATATCTGTCCATTAGTCTGCTTCCATGTCTCGGAATTTGATAGAATGCCTGGTACTGTAGGGAAAACTTACTCGTGGATTATTTATTTATTTTAATACAATTAGTTATTTTTTTTAATTATTATAAATAGCAGTACCGGCTCAGGTACTGTTAATTACTGCACCGCGTTGCGTGGCTCAAGAACGCATGTGCGTGTAGAGCAACATATATATATATATATTATATATATATATATATATATATATATATATATATATATATATATATATATATATATTCATATATATGCCCAAGAATGAGGTGTTTGATAAATGCTATGCCCAGATTACCATCCGAGTGCCGGCGAGGAAGTGGTTCAAATAGCTTCGGCTATCCCTTCCTTATGTCCGGTGGTGATGGTCAAGCAATTAAGGCGTCCTGTAGATACCAGTTGCTGCTCCTGGCAGTATGGGTTCGAGTCACTCTAGGGTTAGTTTTCAGTCGCATATAGTCCTGGGGACCATTCAGGCTTGTTTGCATTTGTGTTCCTCACGTGTGCCCCAAAGAATGAGGTGATTTGATAAATGCTATGCCAAGATTACCATCCGAGTGCCGGCGGGGAAGTGGTTCAAATAGCTTCGGCTATCACTTCCTTATGTCCGGTGGTGATGGTCAAGGGATTAAGGCGTCCTGTAGATAACAGTTGCGTTGCTCCAGGGAGTATGGGTTCGAGTCACTTCTGGGGTGTGAGTTTTCAGTCCACACACCACATATATATATATATATATATATTATATATATAGTCCGTACCTAGTAGCCAGAATACACTTTTCGGCCTACTATGCAAGGCCCGATTGCCTAATAGGCCGAGTGATTTTCTTTATTTTAATAAAATGTTTCCATTTAGTTTATTTGAATTATTATTATATATTTATTAAGAACATAATATTGACTTAGTTGTGTTAGTGTAGAATAGTTTAAATAGGTTAGGTTAGATTAGGTAGGGTTGGTTAGGTCGGTCTATATCTATGTTATTTTAACTCTAATTTAAAAAAAATGACTCATAATAAGAAATAGATAGCATTATCATTTCATATGGAAAAAAATGAAAAAATACTTTCCTTACTTATCCTTAACCTAACTAAACTAACATAACTAAATCAATAATTTATGTTCTTATATAACATATTAATAATATTTAAAATAAACCAATTGGAAACAATTTATTGAAAATAAAGAAAATCACTCGGCCTATTAGGCAAATCGAGCCTGTATAGTAGGCCCAGAAGTTCTGGGCATAGTAAATATTCTGGAAATCTATATATATCAATTTTATATATATATATATATATATATATATATATCTTATATATATATATATATATATATAATAATATATGTGACGGTAACGTGTTGAAATGGGGTCGGCAGTCTTCCAAATAGCAGATGTCAATGCTGGGCCACATACAGTAAGTTATAAAAAAAAGGAAAAAAAAAAGAGTGACTGCTTGTCTGATAACCTGGTTAAGGTAAGGTAGATACACGAAACAAAATATAAAAAATGCACTTTACTTAATTTAGAAAACAAATAAAATAAAGACAATTCCTTGGCATTTAAAATAATGTAAAAGTAAAACACGTAAAAATATATATAACAAACTGAAAGGGGGACTGGTTACTGTAACAGGAATACAAAGATAAATTGTTGCTGGGAATATATGCGAAAGCTATCAACCTCTAATTGATCACACAAGGTGGGTCCAGTAGGTGTTCACAGCAAGAACACAAGATATATTCTGACTGGTTGGGCTGCTAGTGACTCCTTGACGTGAAGCCTTGAAGGTATAGCCCACATCGCAGCAGACGTGGTTATTGGATTGGGCTTGATGTAGGAATTTTAGAGGGTTGGGTCGAATAGATGGTAGTGGACCGAGCACCGTGCAGATATGTGGGGCAAAGTGTTGTAAGCTCAGGACGATGGAGAGGAGTCCTTCTCGATAGTGCTATAGTTTTTCTGATGAGGCTTCAACTAGCAACTGTAGAGCTGACAGGTAGAACCTCCTCGCCTCGCTGCTGCATAAAGACACTTCCGATGCCGGAGTTACCACTGGTGTCGACAAGGAGGATGAAAGGCGTCTTGATATCTGGTGAGGCGGGAGTGGGATTAGAACAGAGGAGGGAATTGAGTTTGTACGAAGGCAACGGTTTGCGTCCTGGTCCAATTATACCGTTGCTGGGGACTGGTTAAGGTGATTAAGGGGGTTGCAACAGTTCTAAAGTTCTTCACAAACCTACAGTAGTAGGAAGCAAGACCAAGGAAACGCAGAAGCTACTTCCTGGTAGTAGGCTGTGAATACTCTCTGATGGCTTGAGATGGATATTTAACGAAGCCAGGCTACCACTCCCTATAACATGATG
>WNGS01163947.1:95449-107956 GCA_020271785.1 Procambarus virginalis
CTTCGGCCAAAGTTACGGATATTCCTGTCTGAAAGTGAGTTCATTAAGAACAGTATATATCAATCAAGTCTATTTGAATCCGTCTGTCAGAATCCGGTACCGCATCGGCGCGCATTTTTATATTAAATGAGATAAGTGATACATAGAAGAGACTCCACACGTGTTCACCTGCAGAGCAACTAAACTGTAGTTACTATTCTAAGATCATCTTGTTAATCTTGAGCGATCCGTCAACATATCGCTCAGTAAACTGTTGGTAGGAATTTAAGAAAAAATTCACTGTGACCTAAGTCAGAATCTGAGTGGATAACTTAAATTTACGAACTGTTGTGACTTAGATTATTTTCCTATCCACAGCCCTTGCCCACACCTGCTGTGTGGCCTGCCTCGCTCCTCACGCCATCCCGTGAGAGAGTCTCGGCTCTGTGACTCCGAGCCTACTCTACGCCGGACCCCCAGAGCCATGTGAACTACGCTACTCCACCCCACACATGTTCTTGTGAAAGAAAATCTACCACGTGCTGTCTGTGTTGGTGCTTGATCTTCAATCAATGGCAGAGTTTTACTGAGTATGAAAGAGGTATATAAATGTAAGCCGGTTTATCAATGTGAGAACTCCTTAATCAATTACTGTTTCATTATCAGAAGTGCGTATTCCTTGTGCTGATTCAAGCCATGCCATTATGCCATGGCCTTAGGGTCCCACCCACAATGGGAGAGTTACACAGATCCAGGAGGTACGTAGGTGAGGCAAGTGCAGTATATCTGTGTGATTACTGTAGATTGACTTGAGTGTGTGTATATTTCACTTTTTGCACATTTTTTTACATTATTGTTATTGTAATATATACTAACTTTTGTTCAATGTAACTGTGTGGATTAATTCATACCGTTACTGTGCTCTGTGAGTAGGTAAGAACATTTCCGTTTATGTTCTTTTTCTTTCTCGTACCAGGAGAAAACCAGTTTATAAAGTAAACGGATGATTACCCCAGTTATTTACCTGTGATTACAGGTATCTGTGTGATTATTGTTGTTATTTATTAGAGTAAGAGTGTTCTGTTGTGCTCATTTAGCACTGGAGTTTTGTGCTGTGATTTGCTACTGTGTTTGTTGGTCTGCGTGACCCGGTTTTGTATTAATTGTGATTGACTTAATGAATCGGTGAGTTGTAATTAGAGTTACTAATTAACGTCATTAGTGAACCGTATGATAATTAGCAACGTGTGGGCTAATTCTTGGTTGTCAGTTTGTCTACGTGAGAATCAGTGTAAACGTAGATCACCGTGTGTTTCATTAGCTGTCGGTGTGACAGTAACTTGAGGTGATTACTCACTGTTTAATTATCTTGACATAAGTAATTAATGTAGTAAAGCCTTGTTGGATTACTTGACTCTCTGTGTTGACAGATTTTAATTATAGTAAAGAAATTTGATTTATGGACTGTCCAGGAGACAGAAATTAACGTAAATAATTATCATTTGGTAATTAGCAGTAATTAACGTAAATCATTAATTGTATGTTGCGATTGGAATTGATTAAATCAATTGCTTTGTCTTTGTGACATAACCGTAATGTAGTTATTTGTCTTGACTGTCGTCCGGAGAGATGAGTTTATGAGCTTTAACGTGTTTAACTTGGTGCACAGAAGACTGTCTCTGTGACAGGTCTGTCTGATGTGTCTTTGTTGTTGTTACTTAAATTGTTTTGCCGCAGTTGGTGAACTGCTAACTTGTGTCCGAGTGAGCACCTGTTGTTCAGACTAGTTCAACTTGATTTAGCCGCGAGCAGTCAGAACTAGAAGTAAGTAGTTATCAAAAGACGGCACCAAACCGGGAAGGCTTTGTAGCACCATCAAATGAGTGGAATAATCAGAGGGCGCTAAATATCACCATGGTTGCCAATACGAGAACAGAAACATATCAGGTGAACGATATCAAAAGTATCCGATTCACCAAGAATTCTATCGAGGTACAAGCGACCGAGAGGGACGGTTGGAAAGTGAGACACACACTCGTCCTGGAAGTCAGGACATTCAACAAGGATTGGCACGACCGTAAGAGGGACACTGAAATTTGGACAATAAGGAGCAGGATGGCGCTCCATTAAGTGACCATGATTTAAGTGTGTATGGCCAATACCCAACCTCGCCAGAGCCGTTTCCCATCGATGGTTACGGTGGTACGGAGGAAGGCCATGAGGACACACTACTCTTAAGAGTACACAGTTTGTTACCAGTAACAGAAGACCAACAATGATGCCAACGAGTAAGGTTGGAGGAATGAATAACTGGGTAAAAGTCGGAATAAGGAATACCTTTACGGGAGATGGGACAAGAGCGGACAGCTTCCCTAGCGGCAGCATCCGCACGCTCATTTAAAGAGACACCAATAAGGCTGGGAACTCAGCAAAACTCAACTGACTTAAATTTACTGGAAATAAGAAAGAGACAATGTTGAATGTCGACGACCACTGGATGGACCGGATTAAAGGACCCGAGAGCCATGAGGGCACTACGAGAGCCAATAACAACCACAAAGGAAGATTGACAACGAGAAAGCAGAAGACGAAGAGCATAGAGAATAGCATAAAGTTCTGCTGTGAAGATGCTAGTCTCCGGAGGTAGGCGACATATATAAGTGCGGTCAGGAAAAACAACAGAGTAGCCTACATCATACGCAGACTTAGACCCATCGATGATGATGGAAACCGAACAGGAGTGCGAAAAAAAGTGCTCAAGAAAAAGGCGTTTCAGAACCATAGGAGGGGTAAAAGCTTTAGTGATGAGGGTCAAGGATGTACAAAACTTCGGAAAGGGGGACTCTTCACGGCGACAAGGAAGGAACAATACGAGGAGAAATATTAGAAATACGAACTGAAAGAGAATCCTGTAAGCGAGATAACCGAACAGAAAGAGGGAGGTGGTGAAGAGGAACAAGAACTACAGGAGAGGTAAAAGTTAAAGCACGGCAGAGACGTGAGGAAGGATGTTGCGAGGACCGCACAAGATAGCGAGGACAGTAGCGATCATGGAAGCCCTGGAGAGATAGAAAGCCAGTGTCAACATACAAGCTGAGGGCGGGAGTCGAACGAAAGGCACCGGAGCTGAGGCGCAACCCAGTATGGTGCAAAGCATCAAGACAGCAAAGAGTAGAAGGAGAAGCAGATGTGTAAGCAGGGCAACCATAATCGAGTTTAGACAGAACGAGAGAGGAACGTAAAGCAAGGAGCGTGCGCCTATTCGCTCCCGAAGAAGTTTGGGACAAAACCTGAAGGAAGGTTAGGGCCTTAGAGCATTCAACTCGGAGGTAAGAGATATGGGGCGACCGAGACAAACGAGTGTCAAAGATTAACCCCAAAAGCTTAGCGGAATCCGTGTGCACAAGGGGGTGATTATAAACAGACAAAGGAGGACGAAGAACGACACTCTTCCGAGTAAAAGTCATAGCACACGTCTTAGGCATAGAGAACCTGAAGCCATGATCGGTGGCCCAAGACGACACGGCATCAATCGCAAGTTGAAGCCGTCGTTGAAGAAGAGGCAAATTATCACCCCGACAGCGAAGGTCGACATAGAGGTCAGAGAGTGTGTTGACAGGGTGTCGACACACGCAGCAACTTTAGGTCTAACACTACCGCCAGCTACTACACCATCCTGTGTCCTGTCACACTTGGCACTCTTAAGGATACCGTGGAAGGCATCATCTCTCCTTGTATTTGAACTCTTCGTCGCGACAGGTAAGCCTACACCATTGGCTACTATCGCCTTCTCTGTCGCATATCACTTGACACTAACTCTGACACAGCATGTGGCATTGTTAGTTGGACTTCGTCTTGCAGCTTCAATTGCCGGGACAACAGATCTGACACACCAGTCATCTATCACCGCTCGTGTTATCTGACACGTGAAACTGCGGTTGACACTTCTTCCTCCCATCATACTAGTGAAATTATCCATAATCCTACTTAACTTCTCGAAGGATAAGAATATGCCATGCATTTTTCTGGAACAACATGTTAGCATCACCCTTGTGTTCTGTCCAGAACACACCACCAGACAGACCATCGTTCATATGGACGACCTTGCAGGATTTATGACCGACTTCCTCGCGGCTATGTTTTGACTGGAAGGCAGTCTCGATGTTCCACTCCCATCTTTCAAAAACATCGCCTATCCGCCAGAGTTTCCAATTATTCACTTCGTGAATTAATTAAGTACTTTGGATTTTTTTCAAAAGACAATCATCAACTCTATGTCGATGTATTCCTGAATCCTGGAATAAACCATACATCCGGTTGTCACCGTTTAAACCCGCAGCGACATTCCACAGCTAAGGGGGGCCTGATAACAGAGTGTTCAGCGCTTGGGACTCGTAATCCTAGGGTCCAGGTTCGATTTCCGGTGATGGCAGAAACAAAATGGGCAGAGTTTCTTTCACCCTGATGTCACTGTTACCTAGCAGTAAATAGGTTCCTGGGAGTTAGACAACTGTTACTGACACACATGTCCCCACGACGTGTGTGTGTGTGTGTGTGTGTGTGTGTGTGTGTGTGTGTGTGTGTGTGTGTGTGTGTGTGTGTGTGTGTGTGTGTGTGTGTGTGTGTGTGTGTGTGTGTATAATAAAAATTGTTAGTAGTTAGTAACAGTTGATTGACAGTTGAGAGGTGGGCCGAAAGAGCAAAGCTCAATCCCCACAAGCACAACTAGGTGAATACAACTAGGTGAATACAGTTTTGCAGCTCTGAACAACTGTCTCTGGCTGGTAACACTACTGTCAACTAAATGACATTTGAGACTCCCGCGTTTCCGCGTTCCAAAACTGCTTCTGGGTTAATGATAGACGTTCCTCACTGTCATCGATTAACCCACCGATGTTAACTTAACCTTTCACCTCCCACAGCTTGACATCATCTGACTTCAGAGACACGATGAAATCACTCAAAGATTCACCGACCATCTAGCTGAGTTTCACTTCCCATAGAATCCAAAGTCGCTTAGCTAAGTTGTCTGCCCTCAACCTAGAGTCAATTAAAATACACCTCTGTTCCACCTGACCCCCCTTGACATCTTTGGGTTAGCCCGCGACAATCAAACATTCTTAAGCGTCTTGGTCTACCATCTGATTTGTCATCCTTGACGAGTTTTCCATGGCAACGTCCGTGTTGGCTGCTTCATCTTCATCAGATACTTTGGTTTCTTCGTTTAAACTGCAGCCTTTAAACAAAACAATATCTTCTTTATGCATGATGTCCGGTGATGTCACCCAAGCTTTGACGTCATGGCAAGGCTGTTCACTTAGCCTTACAATCTCAAAAGTGCTCACAACATCCTCTGTGTTCCACAGATTTCTGCAGACATGGTGACGTCTTGACACATCCACTGATGTCTCCAGCTTACATCACACAACTCTTTGACATGACAAGCTGATGAGCTAACTTAGCAGGTTGCGATCCCACGAACTACTCCAAGTCGTTTCTTCTGTACACATTCGTGGCCTGGTCACATTCTAGGTCACTTGTGGTCATACCATATTCAACAACTGACTCACCTCCGCGTCCAGTGGTTACCTTCTCCTCCAGTGGCATCACCTCCTCAGCTGATGTCACTTCAGTACCTTCCTTATGGTACCAGATATTGTTGATCAGACGATCACCACTGTTGACATGTGTACATACATCGACAGCTTCCAGGCGCTGTCCACAGATTCCATCCGAGTCACCGTACCCTTGAGTTAACGTTTAACTTCCAGTCAACGTCTCCTCACTTAACATGAGAGTTATCCTGCGATAGGACTCATGATCTGCTTCTTCATTCAATTTGTTCATTGCAAACTGGACACACTCTTGCTGGTTCATGTTCATCGACTTGGCTAACTGACAAAGGTCTATTATTATACGGGAATTGGAACCATCATTACCCATCTCGATGACTTGATTCCTAGTGTTTAGATGTATTTTCTCAGGACTTTCAGGAGGAATGAGATCTTTCATGCCAACACAATATCCCTCATGGCCTTGAACGTCGACTTCCGTCTTGGACAACATACTCTCATCGTACTGTAGAGTGCTAACCACCTCCCCACGTGGCTGACACCTGTCCACTTTTGCAGTTATGATGCCTGACCAGCTTCTACAAAGGTTACCTGTACTTTGGGAACTTGTCCTCGACATACCCCGTCGTCCACGACCACGTTTCTTGGCACACAGGTTATTTAGATACTCAGTCATACTTGTGTGTGTACCAAACAAAGTCACCCATTTTCTCAGTACTGCTCACCACCATGAAATGCAAACAGCACAGAATGCAAAAGTTTATCAATCTTAGCAACTTTAAATTTGAGATAATTCTTAGACTCTGCTGTAACCATACACGTTGGGCTCCAGATGTGAGTGTAACAATTTTCCCACGCAAGTCTAGCCCCACGTTGGGAGCCAGATGTGAGATTTTTACCCCCCCCCCCACACAGCCTCTCTAGCAACGTGCTGGGCGCCAGATGTGAGGGTACTGGTTATTAGGATGTGGATTCGAATGTTTGTCTTCGACAAAGAAATGAATGCACTCCGGTGGCAGGAGCAAGACGCCAAGGTCCTGGTTGTTTAGGTGGAGCTGAAAGGCCAGGATGATCTTTCACTGCACAAGCAATACCAGATCTTCGACACTTAGGTCGCTTGCTCTGCAATTTACTTGCAAGCACATCTAGCAGGAAGCGGATGGGTCACCACACCGTATTTTATATTCAGTGTTTGAGGGTCATGAGCTTGATCCTGAGCCAACTCAAATTAATGACAATGTCATGTAGCAAAGTTTGATGAATAATTGGGCCAGCACTTAGAATGAGAAGTAACAACAAAGACACATGTAACAAAATGAAATTTATTCAACAACTTACTAATACACAGTGACCCACATTAGTTACGTTACTCAAGAGTGTCACCCCAACAACTGTCAAAACACCTCCTCGCAGCAGGACTCAGTTCCCACCATTCTGACAGTGACAGAGACAACCGTCTCGACCCTATGAACTGGTCATGAACAAAAGTGAACTAACCTGAACACTTCGAGAACACTCTTGGTAATTATTGCTCTCGCGACTGTCAGCATCAAAACACTTCATCAACACACACATCAAATTTACCACACGTAAATGAATACAACAAACATTGTCACCAACAGAGCCACTACAACAATTAACTACTTTAGTTTGACAAAGTCATCAAGACATTAAATCTCAATGAATTAATTAACACTTAATTTACATTAATCACACTGTCACTCAGACAGCTAACAATCAGTCAATTAATTAACACTTTACGTTAACCACTTTCCCTTAGACAGTCACCAATCAAAGATAGTTAATTTACAACCTTACGTTAATTACTCACTCAGACAATTAATTAGTTACGTTAATCATGCTGTCACACAGACAGTTAACAATCAGTTATAATCAACTCTTCAATAATTATAATTATTTGGTATCATTTATCACACAGACGAAACAGTAACAAGGAGTCACTTCACAACACAATGAGATAATCACACAATTACACTACTAATAAACGTGTCACTAAGACGACCATAGTAATTAATCATACTTAGCACTTTCTGCAACACATGGTAACAACCTCTCTCAGATGTGTTATATAAATATTGTTTACAGACATATACGTCAATGGTCACTCCCACCAGTGAGATAACACTTGGAAGGTTAATGACTTGTCACTTCTCAGTGAGTTTGACAGCTTAATACTTCCACAATCTTAATGGATTCCCACACAGAGAAAGCTCGTTGCGAGATATAACTCTGACCGATACCAACATTGCGTGATTACTGTGAACCAAAAATTATATGTGCAGAACACTTTAAATAACCCGGGTCTTAGTACTTACATTCAAGCATTCACACTAAGGGGCCTGGTAGCCTGGTGGATAGCGCGCAGGACTCGTAATTCTGTGGCACGGGTTCGATTCCCGCACTAGGCAGAAACAAATGGGCAAAGTTTCTTTCACTCAGGATGTCCCTGTTACCTAGCAGTAAATAGGTACCTGGGAGTTAGTCAGCTGTTACGGGCTGCTTCCTGGGGGGTGTGTGTGGGGGGGGGAAGTAGTAAACAGTTGATTGACAGTTGAGAGGCGGGCCGAAAGAGCAAAAGCTCAACCCCCGCAAAACACAACTAGGTGAATACTCACTCTCTGCTTGCGATAATGATCCAGTTGGCAGGTAGCTGGCAGATTTTCAGCAAGGGAGCCCTACATTGTCTCCTCTATGTTGGATCAGGCTCGTCCCTCCAGCTTTACCAGATGATAAGGTAACCATGGAGACAACTTGGTTTGCACCATGTGAATTTGGCAATCACCTTTACACGACCATCAATAACTCTAGTATAAATGATTACCCTCGCTCAACTGTCTCTTAGAATTATTATACAATTACCCACTCAGAGAAAACAGTGGACCACTTCCACTTCACCACTTTCTCACTTTTCCGTTCCACGTAGCTGTAAACACATACACACACTTACACACCTATTAGCGAGAGATAATACTTCCTCACCTTCCTCTCAACCCAATATAGACCCACCATGAACTCACTGTCGTCAAATCCCTTCACTCTGCTTCTTGGAATATTTCAAGGTTGATTGTAACTCAAGATGCTTCATTGCTGAACTTACAATCACTTCCTCTGAGACTCAACATGAGTGAGTCTTACCACTGTGAATCAGAATACGAGTACACCATGAAGTACATTTTTCCTTTTCGTTGGTTACTTGATACTTCACCTCTCTCTCTCTCTCTCTCTGTTTCCCGTGAAATCACACATATAGGTATTTCAACCAGTTTGTACCTCACATACGACACACATGTGATCTAGGCTTCGCCTTGGACCGTTCCTTGTGTCATAATTAATAATCCTCCAGTATATTATATAATCCAATTACACCGCGAAAGTTCACCAGGGATTCGGATCTTCCAAGTTATTCTTGATTACAAAAAACGCTTACTTAGGGAAAACTGGCTTGCCCGGATCTCGAGGGCAAAACGTAGATTCTACACCAGATTCTGGAGTCCGAATGGGGTTCTGGACGCTTCGGGCGTCCTCCAGGATTCTGTGACGTCATCCCCTGTTGACGACTCACAGTCCCCAGGCCTTCCCTCATTTCCTGTGAATCCTTTGATTGGGAGCAGCACCTTGGGCACCTCATGATGTTGAAACGAGGTGCCCAAGGTTGAAACGGTTGAAACTGACCAGGACTCCCCACCTCACCGAGGACTGAGGTGGGGAGTCCTGGTCAGTTTCAACCGTTTCGGGGAAAGAGAGGCTGTCTTGAGCCCCCAATGTCACCTTGTAGCAGAAATTTTTTCTCTTGGCCGAGGGTACCTCCCACTAGTACTGTAGCAGTTGTGACTCCATTGCAACGGAACCAGACGACCCAGGTCACAACTGATGACCTTTTTGGTCATCATGTGCGTCATGTGTAAAGGAATTCAAGGGCATCCAACTTGACACACTTTGGATATCAACTAATGCAGTTGTGTCCTGCAAGCACTTATGGAAGCAATAAATTTGTGTTATCTTATACTGTTAACTCTCACAGTACAAGACAGCAAGTTCAGTGTAATTTCATCGCGTTATTTGGCTATTTACTGCCGAATAACCATTTATAAATTACAAACAAAGAAAAACTTTATACTATTAAACTTTCTAAATTAAAATATAATAAAATGAAATGATATTCAATAAGTTTTCTTTACTAATAATCAGTATTGCATCAGTTTGCTTTATAATATAATGTGGAGTAGCTTGCGACACGTAGCGCAGCAGGTGTAGACCGAAAACAATATTATAACTATAATACTGTAGCAATAATATTCATTAATCTCGTTGGAACTTATTCATATAGTAATATGTACTAAATGCAAATCTAGTACATTTAGTATATCTTAATTAACATCTTTTGTAATTACATTCTCATCAAGGAACATGTTGAGAATATAATTAGCATTTGTGTTAAATTATCTGATTTGGACTTATATATATCTGTCTTGATCCTAACACTGAGCAAAGGCTTTTTCGCCCATTTAGATCATTATCTGACGTACAAGATTCAACAGCTTACAAAAGACTGTCTCATTTGTAAAGATAGGGTTACGTGTAGATGCTAACAGAATCTCTAAGTTACGATACATACTTGAAGAACTTGTCAGGAAAAGGAAGAAGTCTGGAGGCGAGAGCGAGGCCTCGGTGGGGCGTCCATGTGGCCAGCTTCATCGCCTGGGCTCCACGGGGACTGTACGGCAGCTGTATGTACACGCTGCACCTGCACAGAGACCGAGTACAATATCTTCTGTACATTTGCACAAATACATATTATTATTGTTTGTTATTCAGTTTACTCAAATCGTTTCCATATTTTCATTAAAGAAAATATGTAGTTACCAATGACTTTTGGAGGCACTGTTGATGATAAGCACCATGGAATTTGTCGTAGATAGTGCAGTCTGAAGCACCTGCAGCTGCTGGAGGTGAAGGCGGGTCACGACCAGGAGCCTCGTCGACCACCCCAGAAGGTTGCCCTTGAGGGACGACTGGGTGAAGGCAGTGAGGAAGGTGAGGTCGTCGCTCATCACCACCACCGTCACACACCATGACACCTGCTGCGCCTGATGACGTTGAAATGTTTGAAGTTGTATGACAGTGACCTACCTCTCAGTAATGAAATAAGTAGGACGTACATCCCTTATTATTAATGTAAGTGTAGCCTACTCCACACAATAATGATGTAAGTTGAACCTACCTCCCTCAGTAGTGATGTAAGTGTGGCCTACTGTGAGATTTTTTTTCTTCAACAATTATCAAAAGAATTAATTTCTATTGATGTTACGTTAATTGTAACTACCTCGCAAGAGAGGCAGACCTTAAACAGCAAGAGCTGCCAGTGGCAGATATTTAATCTTAAAGTCTAAGATCATAGGAAAGCAGGAGCAAACCGCCAGGCGAAACCACACGGGTAACACCTGTCACTTAGGTCGCTGGCTCCTCCTAGCAGAGCTAATAGAGGGTAGCCGTTGGATTCTCACTTCGTTATTTATAGAAGTGTGGTGCTGTGCAATGGACTCGAGCTTTAGATACAGACTTAATATGAACATAAGCTGGCAAAGCGTTGCAGAACATGAAATGTAGGGCAGTAATATTGGAAGGTTTGACGTAAACGACCGTTTTCTAAAACATAACAATTTATTCACCAAAAACTGGAACTAATACAAGAAAGAATTTACGTTACTTTACTGTCACTCCACTGGCGCATTAAGAACAGCTATTCAACAGCCTGATGGACCCACCGTATCCTTATCCCGTCGTCGCTGACTGACTAATGACACTACTGAACAAAGTTTTTTATTTTTTTTTTATTTTTATAAAAGAAACATACAAAGGATTACATCAGGACATAAGACAAGAACATAAGAACATTTACAACAAGAACATAAGAACATTTACAACAAGAACATAACAATTAACACATGTACAAAAGACATCAATACATTACAAGACCTCATAAACCCCATGTACCGAAGTCCATATACAAAATAAAACATAAAACACAATACATAAACATAAATGAAACATAAGAACGGGCATACAACAAACGGATGTAGCCGGACATGGAAATACGTACACAGGATAAATCAGACACGCACACACACACAAAATGTACACAAGCACATAATGAACACAAAGCATGATCACTATAAGTAACATAAAAACATCGAGATACACACACCTCAAACTATCACCACTCCCCGCAATAACAGCAAACGCACCAACACAATTAGTACGAAAGCGTCTGCACCAATCCACACGGCACAAGCGAAGGCTCACGCAGGAGCCATGAAAAAAAAGCACATCCACACCCACACATTCCTACACACACATCCCTACACACACAACCCCACACACCGAAGCAAACATACAACCACAGGAGCAATCACTCATACACCCAGCTCAACCCTCCCGAGGAGGCCCACCGGAGGGCCAGGACTGCAGGACGAAAACAGAGAAGACCCACCCCCATACCACTCACCCAAAAGCAACCCCACGCACATACTCATCCGTGAACCAACCACGAAACTCGCTCGGAAAAGCACGCTGCACCCACCACCATGTGAACCGCAAACGGCCCCTCAAAAACCCGAAAAGCCGAGCAACCCCATAACCCTCCCTCCGACCCACCCACACACAATACACAAAGTCAGCAACAAGAAGACAGAGCGTATTGCGAACCCTGCGCGACTTCTGCGGAAAAGACAAAAACAAAAACCTCATAAGGCCACCTCGACACCCTAGCCCACAAACCCCAACTAATACATCCCGAAACCAATCGAGCAAACCTCGCAGCCGCGTGCAAAAATAGAAAACATGCATCTGTGTCTCAGGGAGATCACAGTGCACACACTCGTCAGAGGCACGCAAACCCAGCACGCACAACCTGGCATTCGTCGCCAACAACAAA
>WNGS01163947.1:111248-127911 GCA_020271785.1 Procambarus virginalis
ATATATATATATATATATATATATATATATATATATATATATATATATATATATATATTATGTATACACTACAATTTTGTCCCCATTGCCTCAGAGACACTTGGTGCCTGGGGTAAAAGTGCGCATAGCTTTTGAAGGAGTTGGGTCTAAGCTATTCGAAACAACTAGAAACCCTAGAGCTGCCAGATTTCTTTTTCAGCGCCTCAGTGTGGCAATCCAGAGAGGAAATGCTCACTGATCCATGGTTTCTGCCCGCCTCTGAGAGCTGGAGGAGCTTTTCAACTTGTGACAGCAGCTTGTACCCTGCATGTAATCAATATTGTAACTTTTTTGTGTAATGACATTTTCAAATAAAGTTAATAAATATACACACATACCAAAAGAATAGGGGTGGTAGGAGAAGAAAATATCAAAGTGTTCAGTGAGGATCCACAAGGTCTTCTCTGAGTACTCTTTATTTCTTCTCCGAGGCTATGGTCCCTACACTTGCACCAGAGGTGGTACCCCTTCTATAAAAATTATATATATATATATATATATATATATATATATATATATATATATATATATATATAATATATATATATATATATATATATATATATATATATGTCGTACCTAGTAGCCAGAGCGCACTTCTCGGCCTACTATGCAAGTAGATTTCCTATTGGTTTATTTAAATATTATTATTATATTATATTAAGAACATAAATTATTTATTTAGTTATGTTAGTTTAGGTTAGGTTAAAATAAGTTAGGTTAGGTTAGATAGGGTTGATTAGGTTCGGTCATATATCTACGTTAGTTTTTTCTAAAATTTTTAAAAATTATCTCATACATAATGAAATAAATAGCTTTATCATTTCATAAGAAAAAAATTGAAAAATATTGAAATTCTGGAAAACTTGGCTTATTTGGAGAAAAACATGGAGATAATTACAGAGGTTACCTACCTTGTTGCAATAATATGCGAATATAACTTAATGTTTTTGATAGCCAAAGATCTGCATGCGCCATCTTGAGGGAGAAGGAGGAGGTTAAGAGACACACTGTCACAGGCAGCACTAGCACCGACGTCAGAGTGGCCGCCCACACCAGGGGAGTCAAGGGGAACAAGAAGCTCCAAGGGTCCTTCACCGGCCGTCCTCGTTTTCCCAGGATCTTCGATACTCCCACGTGTAATGGCCACGAGAAGTCGACTAGTTCCAGTCGATTGTAACTTATAACAAAGGGACCTAATGCGATATCTGCCTCCTGTGAAGATATGTAAGGTTTTTTTTAATCAACATTAAGAAAATCATGATATTAAGTCAAATAATACCACAGAGTACCACAGTGCTTTGCCTTCCCTTCATATCAAAACTCAAAAATCTCACTAATACCCTTCGTCCTCTAGACATAAAGCTCGCCTTTCGACAAACTAGCACTCTTCGTTGTAACCTGGTTTACCCTGCTCCTCCTGCTTCTAATGCTGCTGGTGACTACTCTATTTCCTGTTCGTCTTTTCTCCAAAACTTTGCAGAAACGAGCTGTACACTTAATGACAGACTTAAGGATCACAAAAGAAGTGTTAAGTCTGCAGACATATACAATGCTCTCATCTGCCATGTCAGGGATTCTAATCATCTTATTGATTTGCCTACTTCTAAAATAAACTTTCATGTCTCTATTTTTCACATACGCTGTCTAGTCGAATCGGCTCTGATTCGAAACATTCCCAACATGAACCTAAGTCCTGGCACTATTGCTGTTGATAGCACCCATCTTCAACATTCTCCAATAACAGTACTGTATAACACTCGACGTGTCCAGTTCCCACCGATGATGATGATGAAGACTAAGCCACTCCAGAGGTTGCACGGTCATGAATAGCCCGTAAATGGATGCTCTTGGGAGCCATTACCAGTATCAATAGCTGATACTGGAGATCTGTGGATGGATGCATTTTTGTTGTTGAAGGGGGGATGGGGGCTGTATCGGTGGACTAGCTTTACCATCTATATAGCTGGTGAGTATGTGAAGGCCTCTAGGTCTTCCGTTTTTTCTCAGTTTGAGTCTTGCTGCGAGTTGACATGGCTGTGCTGTATTGGAGTTCGATGATGTGGCTTCCACATGGAGATCTTGTTCGGAGTAGGGGAAGTGATACGGCAATGGAGCTCTTACTGAGATTTTCTCGTCTGAGGAGTCCGTGGCATTGTCCGTTGTTGATGGTTTTGGTCTCACAGTTTGAGGTTGACTATGGAGTCAATGAGTTATAGTAGAAACTGGTTCCGTCACCACGTCGGTGGTGTTGTTGGTGGTAGGAGAGCAGAGCACGTCTGCGAGTGCCTCTGCTGAGATGGTGATGGTGGTAGCTTTTGGGGCTGGATTGGGGATTCTGCTGTTTGTGCAGCCTGGGTCTTTGGCGGAGCTGAAGTCTGAGTTGAGATCGACCTAGTGGTCGACCTTGTGGAAGTCCCTTGTGTGGTATGGGAATTAGGGAGGCATGGGTCAGGGGCTGTGATGGGGTCCAGGCCAATAGCTAGATACAATACATTCAGTTCCCAGACGAATCTGTGGTTGTCTGGTCTGGCAAGCCTCTCCGCTATTCATTTAAGACTAGGTATAATGCCAGCACGTAATGCAATGAGAGGCGAGGGTGCTGGTTGGGCCTTGGGTCCCCCATTGTAAAGGTTGGGTCGACTGGTGGGTTGAACCACTATTTGGTAAGACTGGAAAGTTTTCTGGTTGGATGATTGGTGGGAGCTGACGTGTTGGGTATAGAGTCAGGGGCTCTGGTGGCGGGGTTATTAGGGTTTGCTTTCTTGGCTTCTACCTGGGCCTTGATTTTTTTCTGTCTGTGGGAGCAGCCGTGAGAAATTGCAAGGTGATCACCGTTACAGAGCAGGCAGCGATGGGTTGTTGATTTACAGATGGAGTAAAAAAGGTCACGAGCACAGAGGCTGCACTTCTGGAAGGAGTCCTGACATTTGTTGGTGGGGAAGGAGAGCTTTTAGCACTTGAAGTACTGTGGGAGCTCGTGATATCGCCTTTCCATTTTAATTTGGTGGAGTGGTATCTTGATGCCGAAGCAATAGAAGCCTTGTGATGCAGCATGAGTGACCATAGCTGCTGAGGTAAAAATTATCTTCATTGTTGCTTTATCGTCAGTGCAGAACACGATGGTGAACACGTCCATGTTCGGATTTTCTACTCGATATTTGTACTGATCTCACTTTCTTTCTCACACTTTCTGTGCGGTTAGTTATCCATGGGCTGGTCCTGCTGATAAAAGACTGATCTTTCGACTAGGAATTGACACGGATAGATGAGACAGAGGTGGTGCTCCTTGCGACGTGAGAAATCATAGCTCAGGAGTTTTTCTAGGTCCTTAGTACTTGTGAAGAAGAGACCGATATCATCATCTTCCTGATTAATGTCATCGGGTGTGATGCCGGCCCCGTCCTTGATGATCTTCAGAATGTCTCTTTTTCCAAAAGCATGACCGTTTAAGGGGGGGGGAGCCCTAACTTTTACACGTTTGGGTCGCATTTTGTCCTCTCTGCGACTCTACGGGTCGCAGTGGCAATGGATGTTTTTGAGGGAAAGTTTCAGGCTCTCAGGTGGGAGCCCTAGGTGTGTGTGTCTGGCTCAGTTCCCACCCTTACATTTTTTTATTTATGGCCCGGTTCAAGAGAGGTGAACCTAATATGGAGTCAGCTAAGACATGTGTTGTGTGGAGGTTACCTACTTTGAGGTTACCTTGAGGTGTTTCCGGGGCTTAGCGTCCCCGCGGCCCAATCGTCGACCAGGCCTCCTCGTTGCTGGACTGGTCAACCAGGATCTTGGACACGGCAGCTCGCAGCCTGATGTCTGACTCATAGCCTGGTTGATCAGGTATCCTTCGGAGGTGCTTATCGAGTTCTCTCTTGAACACGGAGTGGGGTCGGTAAGTTATGTCCCTTATGTGTAATGGAAACGTGTTGAACAGTCTCGGGCCTTTGATGTTGATAGAGTTCTCTCTTACAGTACCTGTTGCACCTCTATTTTTCAACGGGGGTATTCGACACATTCTGCCATGCCTTCTGGTCTTATGTGATGTTATTTCTGTGTGCAGGTTTGGGACCAACCCTCTCTAATATTTTCCACGTGTAAATTATTATTTCTCTCCCGCCTGCGCTCAAGAGAATACAGATTTAGGCTCTTTAGTCGGTCCCAGGAGTTTAGATGTTTTACTGAGTGGATTCTAGCAGTAAAGGATCTCTGCACGCTCTCGAGGTCAGCATTTCCCCAGCTTTGAAAGGGGCTGTCATTGTGCAGCAGTACTCCACTCGAGAGAGCACTTGTGTCTTGAAAAGTATCATCATCGGTATTGCATCTCTAGTGTGAACGGTTCTTGTTATCCAACCTGTCATTTTTCTTGCAGTTGTGACAGCTACTTTATTGTGTTCTTTAAAGGTAAGGTTTTCCGACATGAGTACACCCAAATCCTTTACATTGCCTTTTCGTTCTATGTTATGATTCAACCCGTCCTCGCAAATTCGTATAGTCAATATTGACTTATTAAATAAGTGCATAGGTGACATACTTAACATAATAGTTTCCCTTGAAAATCTTCATAGAAAACACCGACCTTACCTAACCTACTTAGTATGTTAAGATAAGCATCTTATTGCTTCGTAATTACAATTATTACCTAACCTATACCTATAATAGGTTAAGTAACAATTGTAATTACGAAGCTATAAGATGCTTATTTTAACATACTAAGTAGGTTAGGTAAGGTCGGTGTTTTCTATGAAGCTTTTCAAGGGAAACTATTATGTTTAGTATGTCACCTATGCAGGTAACTAACAAGTCAATAGTGACTATACCAATTTGCGAGGACGGGTTGTATGATTTGACTGAGTTTTGTACGTGGTTACCGTTTTTATATTTTCTTTTTTTTCCTTAGTACATGAGCTGGAACTGATCTTCGTTAAACACCATATTATTTTCTGTAGCCCATAGAAAGACCAGATTTACATTGATTGGAGGTTTGCCGTGTCCTCCATGTTGTCTACTCATGAAAATCCTAGTGTCATCTGCAAAGGATGATACAGTATGATGGGTTGTGTTCCAACCTGTGCCTCCCTATTTATGGGATCACCGTAGCCCATGTTACATGGAAATTTTAGTCCCGAGTAGCTAAATCTAAAAAACAATATCAACAACATAACTCCCACACATTCTCTTCAAAATCTCTACCACTTACGTGATATTCATGACCGTGCCACATTTTGGGTGGCTTAATCATCATCATCATCATCATCATCTCCTCCTCCCATCACAATCGACTTTATAATAGTCCAGGACGGGCCGAAACATCCCCGTTTCTTAATCTTCTGGTGTGTGGTTTGTTCATCATATATTTAGCTACGTTATGGTGACTCATCGTCTGCATTAGGCAAAATTTATATTGGCAATATGTGAAGAAGAAAATTTTTCCAAGACAGAATTATGAAAATTATGAAGGTGCTGTATAAAGTAATTTTGCTGAGTTGGAATAAGATAATAAAAACGTCTTTATGATTCTGGAGCGAAATAATAATTAACTAATCCTCACTCGTACTTATTAAACTGTTAAAAATATTGTTTTAATCAAGTAATTTGTGTGGAGTGTTTTACATGACATAAGAGGTCATCACTTACAATATATATATATATATATATATATATATATATATATATATATATATATATATATATATATATATATATATATATATATATATATATATATATATATGCCGGGAACAATAGTGCTTAAGACGTACAGTATGGTAATCAGTTCTAGTATTTACAGTGTAATGAGCTCTCGCGTTTCTGATGCTAATCAGGACTCGTGCTCTGAGTAGTAATAAATTTTTGTGTTTGAAAGATAATCAAGTCTATTGCTTGTGAAGGTAATCAGGTCTCATGTTTAGGATGGTAATCAAGTCTCGTGATTGCGTTGGTAATCAAGTCTTGTGTTTGGGATTGTATTCAGTATTCCTCTTTGAAATGGTAATCATAACTCATACATGGGATGATAACCAAGTCTCTTTTTGGGGAATGAAAGTGAAACATGTGCTTGTGATCGCAGTCAGATCTCATGTTTAGGATGGCAATCAGGTCTTATGTTGGGGATGGTAATCATATCTCGTGTTTGTGATGGTTATCAGGTTTAATAGATGTGATGATAATCCGATCTCATGTTTGGAATGAAACCAATTTGTGCGTATTTGATGTTAAGCAGATCTCTTTTGTTGATGGTAATTAAATCTCGTGAATGGCATGGTAACCATGAATAGTGTGTGAAATAGTTATCAGGTCTCGTGTTGGGATGGTAATCAGGTTTTGTGTTTGGAATAGTAATCTCGCTATTAAAGATGGTAATCAGGTCCGGATGGTGAAGAATGTTACAGCTGGCAATGAATACTCGCGTTTGTGCTTGAAATCACGTCTCGTATTTGGGATGGAAATGAAGTCTCTTGTTTGGGATGGTAATCAAGTCCTTTGTTTGGAATGGTAATCCCGTCTCTTGTTTGGGATGATAATCCTGTCTCCTGTTGGAGATGGTAATGAAGTCTGTTGTTTGGGATGGAAATCAAGTCTCTTGCTTGGGATAATAATCAAATCTCGTGTTAGGGATGATAATCAAGTCCTTTGTTTGGAATGGTAATCAAGTCTCTTGCTTGGGATGATTATAAAATCTCGTGTTAGGGATGGTAATCTGATCAATTTTCTTAATGAAACCAATTCGCGTGTTTGTAATAGTAATCAGGTTTCGTGTTAGGGATGAAAATTATGTCACGTTTGGGATGTCACTCAGGTTCTTGTACGTTTTATGAAATCCGACCTCACTATTGAGATGGTAATCAGGTTTCGTTTAAAGAATGGTGTTTAAGTTTTGTGTTGGATTTGATTAACATGTGATATGTTTAGGTTGAATATCAGGTACAATGTTGGGGATTATAATCAAGTTCCATGTTTGGAATCGTAATCTAACAATCTGGAATGGTAATTTGTGCAAAAGCAGTCTCGTGTTTGAGATTATAATGAATTTTCGTGTCTGGATTGGTAATTTAACTGAGTGCTTGGGACTGTTTTCACGTCTCCGACTTGGGATGATAATCGTCTCTCGTGTTTGGGTTGGTAATTAAGTCCCGTTTATGGTATGTTAATCAAACATGGTGTTTGATGTTCCAGTACCGTACTATGGATGGTAATCATGTCTCGTGTTTAAAATGTATTCAAGTATCATGTTTGAAACAGTATTTTTTTCTTCTATTTGACATGGAAATCTTGGGGTCATGTTTTAGATTGTTATTATGTTTCGTGTTTGTAATAAACAAGTGTTTTTCTTGATGCGGTAATCAATTTATCGAGTTTGAAATGCATTTATAGTCTCATTTTTGGAGTGGGATTTATATCTAGCATTTGGGATGCAAATCAAATCTTGTATTAGAATGGTAATTAAGTCTTTTGTTAAAAGTGGTAATCGCGTGTTTCGTTTGGAAATCAATGCTCCTGATTGGGATTGTAATCAGATCTCGAGTTTGGGATGCTAATCAAGTTTCTTGTTAAAGATGGTAGTCAAGTCTCTTGTTAAAGGTGGTAATAAAGTCTCGTGTTTGGCATGATAATCAAGTCTCAGTTTAGGAATAGTTATGAGGTCTCGTCAAGGAATGATTCATTAGTCATTCCCTATACTATTCATTCATCACATTCCCTATACTCTCCTTATCAGACGAAGTAATAACATCTTAGTGATCATAAGCACTTACCTTCGTGATGGCTTTGTTCAACATGGTGCCAAAACTGCCGTCACGGTCACGAATGTAGGTGTACCTGTTCGAAATAATAAATATTTATAGTTTGAAACAGTATACAAGTACTCTGATAATACAATCGATTAAATTGTAGGATTTCCAACACTAACCGAAAAATATAGATCAATAAATACCGACAACCTATTTATGAAGAACTTTCAAGAGACCAGAGAGAAAGAGACTGAAACTGAAAGAGACGAATGTTCTCTTTGCCGTTTCTTGGGGACTGCGTGCTTCAACGATCTCAATATATAGGTAAGAAAAAAAGGTTCTAAAGAAGGGGTTTAATCCTGGGATGTGCATACTCTTGGGGCATGCCAGGTGTCAATAACGGTGTACTCGCCTAGCTGTACAACTGTCTCATCTAGTTGTGCTTGCGGGGTTGAGCTTCGGCTCTCTGGTCTCGTCTCTCAACTGTCAATCAACTGGTGAAGTGAGCCTATTGGGATCTATCATATCTACATTTGAAATTGTGTATGGAGTCGGTCTCCTCCACATATTTGCCTAGTGCATTTCATTTATTAACTACTTTGACACTAAACAAATTTTAATGTTAATGTAGCTTATTTGGGTACTCAGTTTCCACTTCTATTCACCTAGTTGTGATTGCGGGGGTTGAGCTATGCTCTTTCGGCCCGTCTCTAAACTGTTAATCAATCGACGGTTACTAACTACTACTAACTATTTTTTTTCACACACCCGTATAAAACTGCTCGTAACAGATGTCTAATACCCAGGTACCTATTTACTGCTAGGTAACAGGGGCATCAGGGAGAAAGATACTCTGCCCAATTTTGTTTCTACCGGCGCCAGTAATCGAACACAGGACCACTGGGCTACGTATCCAGCGTGCTGTCCACTCAGCCACCAGTGCCCTGTACAAGGGGACACTTGTGTCCTCTTGTTTCTGTTACGTTTTGCTTAATAGTTTGTATTTATCCACCCCGTCAATTCCTCTGAGAGTCTTGTTGGTGGTGATCATGTCTGCCTCTCTTCTGTCTTCCAGCGACGTGAGGTTTAGTTACCGTACCTAGGGGATACACCTGGCTCTAGTCTCATGTTCATTGGTGACGGTATTTTAATTAATTTTTTGGGGAGGATTTTATATTATTTAATACTATGATAAATTTCATGTCATTGAGACTAATGTTAGGCACAAGATTTAGCGGACGTCGTAGTGCATGTAGCAGACTGAACTGGAAATTAGGGTTCAGAAGAAAAAGCGACGTTATGCTTAAGAATATATAAGATTCAAATTCACTGTCTTCACTTAAAATTGAAAAGTTGCGCCTCAATGTGTTCATTTGTGCAAAAGTAGTGTCCACGGTCCATATTCACGAAGCAGTTACGCAAGTACTGACGAACGTGTTCATCTTTCTTTAATCTTTGATGGCTTTGGTTACATTTATTAAACAGTAGACAAGCATGAAAACTTCCCAATCAACTGTTGTAATTGTTATAAACAACCTCCTGGTGCTTCGGAGCACATTAACTGTTTAATAACTGTAAACAAAGCCGCCAAAGAATGAAAAAAGATGTACTGGTTCGTAAGTGCTTGGGAAACTGCTTTGTGAATCCGGGTCCTGGAAAATACGTTATCCTTAAATCCAAAGAAACTACGTTGCACTATGCAAGTCAGGATCGTTCAGTTAGCATTCATTAGTCATAACTGTTCTTCGTGCTTCGTATGTGTCACTGAGGACTGCTCAGCAGGAAAGTCCTTACTCCACTGGCGTGGGCTATGATCCTGGTATGTAAAATAGACGCAGTAAAACTTATGATGGGGAGCAATATGATAATTAACTAAATATTTTTTATATTGTCCACCAAAATATATCTGACATGGCCATAGATATCAGAGACAAGTTGGTTTCTGAGATGAAAACCTTCTCTATAGGTATATATGCTATCCTGTTGGATGAAAACAAAGATAATCGTGCTTAATTGTTGGTTTTCACAAGATTCAAGTAAGACTGTTTTAAGAAAGAGCTTCTTTTTTGTCAGTCGCTTGAAAATTCAACTACAGTTGCAAATATTTTTACCTAGTTAATTCTATCTTCGAACCTGAGAAGTCTACAACGGTAGATGTTATTGCACAACAGATTGAACTCCTATCATGCTCGCCAGTCAGATAAGATTTACAGCAAGAATTAAAGTTGTAAAGAAGAGGTAAAACATTTCCTGTTGATGGTTTACAAACAGTCTTTGTCTCTGTGAAACTGGACAAAGACTTTGGACTTTTGGTCCAAAACTGGACTTTTGTCAACTTTGATTGACAAAAGAAATGTTTTCTCCACTTGCTGACATGTAGGGCACCACAATCTCAGACCAGTTGACAAATTATGACAATCTCAAACCAGTAAACAACTTTCCTCACTGTAAAATTAAGTAAATCGATACTTTCTATGTAATCTAAAATGTAGTCGCGACCGAATGTGGAAGCTGACCTGCGGTGACCCATTGCCAAACGCAGTCCTCGGCGCCCTGAGCTTGTAGCCCAAACACGCTCCTTGGCTTCTTGGATTGATTGATTGATGGAGATTAAACCACCCAAAAGATGGCACGGGCTTGAATAGCCCGTAAGTGGTGGCCCTTTTGAGCCATTACCAGTATCAAGAGCGGATACTGGAGATCTGTGGAGGTGCGACTGCACCCTGCGTGACGGGAGATGTCTCCCGTGGCTTCTTGGGTGTTTATCCCAAACATATACCTCGGCTTCATGGGATGAGTCGGTGGATTCTCTGAATTGTCTGTGATAACCAGTATTGTATTGGTGATTGGACCGACGTATCCCGGGATGGCCCAATTTTATGTCTGTCCTCTATGTTAAGGCTTGTTATTGCTGAAGCCTTTTAGGGGAAGCCAGCCAGCGTGTTGTTGGAGAGTCGAAGTGGTGTTTTGACACTAGTAATACTGTGGAGGACCGGCCCATGATTTGCTGAGAGAGGTGGACTCGCCAATGTGAATTCCGTAGAAGAAAGACTCAGCACAGAAGCCTTGGGTGTTGTTTGAGAGAAGATAGCTGCGATAGAATAGAGAGAATAACTCGCTGGGATAGAAGATCACAGAAGTTCATTTGTAATGTCGTGTGCGAAAGTGACACCTGCAGTGTTATCACGTGTTATACATATGTAATACGTGAATATAGTTAAGAAATACATGTGGTGATGGTTTTGTTTAGTGTTGTTTACACCCATGCTTGTTGGATTCACTATTATTGCTAGTTCTTAATAATTTACCTATGATTTGGGGTTGGATCGGGTAAGTAGAGGAACTAAGGCCCCATAGAAAGTTTGAATGGAAAGAACCCGGTTACTGGCTAAGTGAAGCATAAACACAATTGGCATTTCAGCGGGATCCGACTTCTTGCCGGTTAAGTTAGACGGGATCGAGCAAGTCATTAATGCAACCCTCTTGTACAGATTCCTTTTATGTGTTTAAGTGCAGTGTTAAGGGAGTGAGCGATGGAAGATAAAACTTTAATTGATACACTGGACGATAGTAAGGAGTTCTTAAACCAGGAGAAATGCCCTTCTAAATAGAAATATTTAGAGAAATCCGAGTTAGTGTTGGTAAGCGAAGGATTAAAAATGAAAGAAAATGATTCGCGAGTCGAGATCCTGTCGAAAGTTTATAGTCATTTGAAATCTGGTGACAAACAGGAAAGTATAGTCCGTAACAAAGTAACGAGTGTTATGACTGCAACTTACAAAGTAGACCAAGAAAGTGATAGTGAGAGTGACTCAGGTGAACTAAACATGAACCTATTGACAGTGAAACTGTGAGAATTATAAATAAATCGTGAAATCGAATTGGAAAGGTTGGAAAAAGAAGAAAGGAGAGAAAATAAGAGAGAAAGAGAAGAAATGGAGAAACAATGGAAAATAGAAGGAAGGAGAGAAAGGAAAGAGAGTATAAAGGAAGAAAGAAAGGCAACACAAATTGGAAGAGCTAAGATTAGGTGGTAGAAGGGAATGCAGTGGTTTCGACCCAGTGCAGAATATAAAAATGGTGCCTAAATTAATTGAGAAGGAGATGTCCAAGTTCTTTGCTGCCATCGAGAAAGTAGCTGCCTCATTAGACTGGCCAAGGGACAATTGGGCTATTATGATTATATCAGTGCTGACTGGGAAAGCCCAAGTAGCATACTCCACACAGTCTGTTAGTGACTCGAGTGACTATATATGACGCTGTCGAGAAGGTGGTGATGAAGGCTAACCAGTTGGTGCCTGAAGCATATAGGCAGAAGGTTCGTAACATTAAGAAAACAGCAGAGTACACCTTTACAGAGTTCGCTTGCATTTAGCGGTTATGTTACGAATGATGCGCATCTCGGAAGGTTGAGACAAAGGAACAGCTGGAACAACTTATCCTGTTGGAAGATTTCAAGGAGTGTCTATCAAGTGATCTGAAAACGTACTTGGCGGAACCACAAGTAGAGACGTTGGGTGCAGCGGCCACCATGGCTGAAGAATACATTTTAACCCATAGGCCCTCTACAAGATATGCTTCAAAGACCTACTCAAAACCAAGTTTATTTTACCAAGTATAAGCAGGAGGAGAGAACCGTCCCACGTGGTGCAGTGAAGACAATACCAGGTAATCCAAGACAAATAAGGGGAGACATAGTGTGTTGGACATGCCGGAAGAACAGACAAGTGTCTGCTAAGTTAAATGCAGGGCAGGTAATGACCCACATAGGGAGGTTACGCTGGTGAGTTGTGTGACGCCGCCAGTGTAAACCCTCTCCTTATGGACAGATATAAAGGAGAAACCAGGTTTGTTTGCCACATACACTTCGAAAAGGGATGAATCGAGTGACCAGTATATTAGGTCAGTGGTAATTCTCAGAGATAGTGGTGTTGCCCAATCACTGATTTTGAAGAACTCGTTATCCAAGGAAGTGCCTTTTGAAGGAAAGCAAAGTGTCGTTTTAGATGGATTTCACTCCACTCTGTACATTGCCCCCTTAGTTGAGGGTTCACTTGGAATCACCATATTTCAGTGGCAAGTGTACATTGGAAGTAGTAGACCTATTGAAGGGAAAGAAGTAATGCTGGCTAATGACTTAACTCTAGGTTTGGACAGTAACCCATCTTATAGTTGTTCCAGATCCTGCAGGAGATGTGATAAGGCCCGTAGTAGCATTCACAACCAGATCACAGGTAAAGACTCAATTGAGATTAGAAGTTCTCTTTAACCCTACACCTACCCCACAAGTTGTCGACAGTTCTCCATCGAACTCTCTAGTCTGTATTCCAGAACCGAGGCACTGGACAAGAGCCACTTTGATTGCAGAGCAAGAGAAGAGCCCCCAAGTGAAAGCACTCGCAGACACAACAGAGTCCGGTTTGAAGGCAGTTGAGCAGTACTTCTGGCAGGTTAAGGTGCTGTGCCGGAGGTATCGACAAAGTGCACCCCTGACTACAGAGGTAGGTAGGCAGGTAGTCGTGCCCTCAGTGTTCACGACCAAGTTGTTGGAGACAGCCCATGATGAATATTTTCTGGACATTGCAGGATTGCGAAAGTTTTTCATCGCCTAGCCAGATGTTTCTTCTGTGTCTTCTTTATTTACATCTTCTTTACCATCCGATCAATACCGAATGAGTCTCGGGCCCTGTCTCCATTCCAGATGGTGTATTGTCACACGGTGCGAGGACCATTGGACGTTAAGTACCAGTGGGTAGACAAAAAGAGGAACAAAAATGCACTGGACTGGTTATCTACGAACAAAGGCAGGTTGTTTGCTGCATGGGGCCTAGCCAAAGTGAACGTGTTACATTCTCAGGGAACTGCCAAGAAGAGATACTACAGAAAAGCGACACCTAGGGAAGTTCAGGCAGTGCTGGTATATTCTCCAACGTTAATAGGAGTTGGAGAATACCTTGAATACCAAATTTATTGAACATTACCCCGTTCTCAAGAAAGTTAATGCTACTAATTATACCCTTAGCATTGAAGACAGGAAACAGAAGCAGATGTTAGTACATGTGAACATGATGAAGCTGTTCCATGGTCGGGTCATTCGCTCAGTGACGATGGTAGTCTCAAGAGACCAAAACCAAGAGGTGATGGAGAACGTTGGTAAGCAAGTAGCATCGAATTCAGAGATTCTGCTGAATTTACCTGCCAAGTTGACTCACGTGCCTGAGGAGCAACAGAGATCTCAGGTATGATAGAAGTGGACTTGCCAGAATAGAAGGTTGCAGAAGTTCTTTTGTAATTTCCTATGTGAAAGTGATACCTGCAGTGATATGTGTTGGACATATGTAATAAGTGTATATAGTAATGAAATACTCGTTGTAATGGTTTTGTTTAGTGTTATTTACCCCCATTCTCGTTGGATTCAGTATTACTGCCTGTTTTTAATAATTTACATATGACGCGGGGATGGATCTCGTAATTAGACGAGAACTCCTGGACGAATTTGAAGAAAGTTGAACAGAGCAAACTGGAACTAGCAGGTCCATTGTTCATCGCAATGAAATGTGTGAAGTAAAACATGTGTATGGGGCAAGTAACAAAGTCAGTAGACTAACAGATGTTGTCACAGCTCGTATAAGACTTGGCTACAAGTATCTCTGGCAGTTTGGCTTGTATTAGGGATCTAGATGAAGTAAAGTGTAAAGTGTGTGGACAAAGACAGGGACGCACACTCGAACACTATATCTTGGATTGTAATAAAACTGAGCCATTTAGAGATAAATCTAAGCTCACTCTGTGTGATATGGCAACCTATCTTATTACCATGGATAAATTACCTGAAACCCTTGCACTGTGTCCATATTTCGCTTCCAGTAGATAAACGACATATGAGATTAAGAAACAAGTAGTATATTGTGAAGACTAATAATAAACAGAAGCTCGCCTATGACTCTGTAATATCTCCATTGGTCAAACTATTATGTATTACCGATAAGACCCACCATTAATGTATGATGACTTACTTTAAATATACAGTTCTTGAAACATCACTTTCTCTGCAGGACATATACAGGTGGGTACGTAACATTTCACCTCATTCCTCTGTTCACTAAGCAATTTATAAGTAACTGAGAGTTAGGCATCTATTGCAGGATCCATTCTTTGTACGGTCATCAGTTCATCTAAATGCAACACGATAAACTTAAATTCAGGCTCTTTGTCTTCCTCTACGGGAATTGAAATATGCACTGGTGTTCAACATAAACACTAGCATTCAGTATTTGGATCTGTGTTCAGTATACACAAACGTGTTCAAGATATGCACCTGTACACTAAATATTACCC
Source organism: Procambarus virginalis (assembly GCA_020271785.1). NCBI lineage: Eukaryota > Metazoa > Arthropoda > Malacostraca > Decapoda > Cambaridae > Procambarus > Procambarus virginalis. The sequence continues at coordinate 126,350 of WNGS01163947.1, forward strand.
GGTGTTCAGAGTAAGGCCCAGTACACAAAGAAATCACAATAGCGTGATGCTTCAAATGAGCAAATCCACAAGGGCCGTAATGAGGGTTCGAACTTATGCCCGGGATGATCCCAGACGCTGCCTTCCTTAGTCGACTAGGCCACATGGTAAAATAATTGCAACCGGAAATTCCACTGATTTTACATGGATCCTGCAGCCTCTCCGAGACAAAAACCAGGGTTTTACACAATTCCCCCATGCACTCGTGCTCTGCCAACAAGCCGTTCTACCTCTTCGCTCTTACTTCATTACACACAGAAATCACAATAGCGTGATGCATCAAATGAACAAAACCATAAGGGAGGTGATCAGGGTTCGAACTTACGCCCGGGATGATTCCCTGCCTTAGTCGACTAGGCCAGGACATGGTAAAAGAATTTTTGCCATGTCGTAAGGCCATCAGGTCATAAGGCCCAGTGTTCAAAATGTATTCCTGTGTTCAAGATATGAACCTATCTTCAGGGAGAACACGTGAGTTCAGGTGCACTCGGTGTTCAAGACATGACTAGTGTTCAAGATATGCACTGGTGTTCAAGACATGACTAGTGTTCAAGATATGCACTGGTGTTCAAGACATGACTAGTGTTCAAGATATGCACTGGTGTTCAAGACATGACTAGTGTTCAAGATATGCACTGGTGTTCAAGACATGACTAGTGTTCAAGATATGCACTGGTGTTCAAGACATGACTAGTGTTCAAGATATGCACTGGTGTTCAAGACATGACTAGTGTTCAAGATATGCACTGGTGTTCAAGACATGACTAGTGTTCAAGATATGCACTGGTGTTCAATATATGCATCGTTTTTTCAATATTGATTTAGAATTCAAGATGTGCGCTTGCGTTTATGATATAAAATCATGTTAAAGATGTGTGCATGCGTTCAGGATATTCACTAGTGATTAAAATCTACACATGTTAAAATATGTCGTGCGCTGAACGACATATTTTTAACATGGATGCATATCCGTATCTTGAACACGGATATGCATCCGTGTTCAAGGTACGTATGTGTTTATGAAATGCACCTACGTTCGAGAAATGCATCTGTGTTCAAGATATGCACCAGTGTTCACTTTTATGAACCGACGTTCAAGCTATTCAAATGAGTTCATGATATTTCTATGTGTTCTAGATATGCATCAATGTTCGAGACGTGCACTTCTGTTCAGATTATGCACATGTGCTCATGATATGCATCTGCTCTCAACATATGCACCTGTGTTCAGAGTATGTACTTGTATTATAAAAGTCCTAACACACTTGCCAATACATAGAAGAGTATCGATATTATTAAGAAAATACGATATGGGAACTTATAGAAACTAGGAGGATCTCTTTAAACCTTAATTAGGATTAAATTGCCTTAGAACTATTTAAACCTAATCTGAAGTGAATCTGCGATTAATATTATAGAAAAGAATTAAATAAGTATTTTTATAAATATAACAATTAAATAAGTAAGTTGAGGGTTAGGAACAAATTATTTGTAAATAACTTTTTAAGGCATTCCGAGTAAAA